>PVKM010001858.1:0-71705 GCA_004027735.1 Carollia perspicillata
CTGCCTCAAGTCTCACTCTTCCCTGCTTCCTTCAGGGCCCAAGAATCCTCGGTACCCTGAACTTCAGGGCTGAAACAATATTCCTTTTTCTGGGGCTTAGCATAGCTTAGCTTTGAGAGCTCAGCAGCACTCCCATCTCACCCCTTTCTATCCCCAGCCTAGCAAACAGAAGAGGAAGTTCTCTTCATTCTTTAAGAGTCTTGTCATTGAGCTAGACAAGGAACTGTACGGACCTGACAACCACCTGGTGGAGGTGAGAGTTGACCTGGGGCTTGGGAGCACAAGCTGATGCGCCAGGTGCACAGCAAAATGGCCTTGGGACCCTTGGAGGGCCAGGTGTGTATGTTCGTGCCCATCCCCTTGGTGATGAGTTCTGCTCCCCTCCTCTGCCAGTGGCATCGGATGCCCACCACCCAGGAGACTGATGGCTTCCAGGTGAAACGGCCTGGAGACCTCAACGTCAAGTGTACCCTGCTGCTCATGCTGGATCATCAGGTGACATGCCCTGGGGCCATGGCTGGGGGACTGGGCTGTTCTTCCTGTAAACCCTTCCTGTCCCTGCCCTATTCTTTTGCTTTGATTTTTCACAAGAACCCCTCATCTGACTCCCTTCTGGCCATGCCATCCCCAGCCTCCCCAGTATAAGTTGGACCCCCGACTGGCGAGGCTGCTAGGAGTGCACACACAGACGAGGGCCGCCATCATGCAGGCCCTGTGGCTTTACATCAAACACAACCAGCTGCAGGACGGGCACGAGCGCGAGTACATCAACTGCAACCGTTACTTCCGCCAGGTTAGCTGGGTCGCTGTCCCCGCTCTGGTCTTTGCAGCCCCTGCCTTGCCTGCTGCTCCAGAGCCCTACTGGGCTAGCTCTTGGCCACAGTCTTCACACCCTGGGATGATCCACTCCCTCCTGTGCCCTGAAAGGTGTTTTTGGTATTCTCCCCAGATCTTCAGTTGTGGTCGACTCCGTTTCTCCGAGATTCCCATGAAGTTGGCTGGGTTGCTGCAGCATCCAGACCCCATTGTCATCAACCATGTTATTAGGTAAATGGGAAGAGGGCGATACGAAAGCTCTAAGAGCAATTTACCTTTGGATTGATCTAAAGCCAAAGAGAGGCAGCAGGTGTGGTTTCCTGCTCCCCAAGTATGTGCTGCGTGGGCCCAGGTGGGTGGGATGGACACTACTATGCACTTCCCCTTCCCCTCCCATGTGCTGCCTACACAGTGTGGACCCTAACGACCAGAAGAAGACAGCCTGCTATGATATTGATGTGGAGGTGGATGACCCACTCAAAGCCCAGATGAGCAATTTTCTGGCCTCTACCACCAATCAGCAGGAGATTGCCTCCCTTGACGTTAAGGTGGGCTCTCTGCCTTCCCAGCCTCATCTGGGGCCCAGAATGGTGATGGGAGGGCTCTGTTGGGCATTTCCATACATGTAGTACCTTGGGATGGGATTTCTGTCCAAATCCTTTGGTGTTAGGCCTGGAAACAGATCCCCTGGGGTAGGGGCCAGTCTGACACATGTATGTACCCCTTCCCCCAGATCCATGAGACCATTGAGTCCATCAACCAGCTGAAAACCCAAAGGGATTTCATGCTCAGCTTTAGCACTGACCCCCAGGACTTCATCCAGGAATGGCTCCGTTCGCAGCGCCGTGACCTCAAGGTGAGGTCCTCTTTGCTGGAGTTGATCCTGTGTTAAGCTCTGGATGGTTTTATCCCCAGACTATTCTTTCAGTTCCGGGGCAAATTGGCTCAGAGTGGGAATTAAACTACCACTTTCCTTCTGGCTCTTTGCAGATCATCACTGATGTGATTGGGAATCCTGAGGAGGAGAGACGAGCTGCTTTCTACCACCAGCCCTGGGCCCAGGAAGCAGTGGGGAGGCACATCTTTGCCAAGGTGAGACTCTGCCCTGTTTGTCCTCCTGTGGTTGTAAGCAGCAGAGGCCTGAGCTGCTGGTCTCTCTGTCCTCCAGGTGCAGCAGCGAAGGCAGGAACTGGAACAGGTGCTGGGAATTCGCCTGACCTAACTGCTCAGGGATCCCTTCCTTTCTTCCCAGCCCTGGAACCACCCCCTCCTCAGCCTGGAAGGGACCACCATCTGAGACTGCAGACACGCAGGATAAGGAGGGGGTGGGGGTAAGGGGTGTCTCCTGTTACCCTCTGCTTCCCAGCTTTAGTTTCATAACTGTAGTGATAGGATTCCTTGTTGCTTGGTCCCCAAAGCCTTATTACTTACTTTATGCGTTGGCTTTAATTGGGTACACAATGGATGCCTCTGCCCCCTGCAGGCAGGCCCAGATAGGACTACTAGAGGCCTTGCTTTGCCATTGGAAAGCAGAAGTTTTGGAACCAAAGGCCACTCACTGGCTTTGCTTGTTTACAGACTCCCCCTTGGGGCGAGTGCCCTAGCTGGCTCTGGGGAGCTGGGCAAGGAGGAGGGCACAGCCCACACTCTTCCTAGCCTTTCTAAACCAAAGTTCTTTGCCATTCCTACCAGCCCAGCCTTGCTGCTGGATTTTTTCCTTTTCTTTGGGTATTTGCACTATTTGGGGAGCAGGTTCTTCTATTCGGGAGCCATTTTTTGTACAGGGGGTAAGTTGGGGTTTTTCAGGGAGCCCTATTTGGTGCCTCCTCCCTTATTTTCTTTCCTCAATCTATGCAAGCGGCTCTGGCCGCCATCATCTCCTGGGATGCCAGAGGGCTGCCCCCCAGCTCTTGGGCCCAGGGCTACAAAGCCTCCTAGAGGAAGGGGACAGGGGATGTTCAGGTGCTCTGGCATGGCCTGAGGTATGGGTGTATGAGCTTGGCGGAGGGCAGGGGGAGGTGGGGAAGAACTCGTTGCCATTTGGAGGGTGGGCCTAGGGCTTTAGAAAGTGCCACTTCTGGCAGGTTTGGAAATTTCCAAATAAATTCTTGTTTATTGGTGGTAACCAGACCTGGTTATTGAACAGTGCAGCCACTCACAGCCACTCGTTAACCAAGCTGAGTCCTAAGGGGCTCATCCCGCAGAGCTTTATTTGAGGGATCCACACAAACAACATCCACCTCACTTCCATAGCTTCTTGATGGACATGTTTTTCTCACTATCCTTCTGCATGACCTGCAGAGAGAGGAAACATTCAGTTCCAAAGTGAGTGAACACAGGCCCTACCCCCAATGCCCTAGAGCCACCATCAGCAGAGGCAGAAAAGATGTAGACCTATACCTTGGCTACTGCCATTTCAAAGTCCTCTTGGGTGACGTGGACTCTCCGTTCCCGCAGGGCATACATGCCAGCTTCAGTGCACACACCCTGAGAAGGGAAAGGACGACAGGATGTTGCTGGGCTCTTGAACCCACAGCTTCCTGCCTCTGCCCCCTTCCTTTTCCTTGGGCACTCCAATTACCTTCACTTCAGCCCCTGATGCTCCTGGCATGAGCTCAGCAATTTTCCTTAGGTTGATCCCCCGGGTCAGGTTCATTTTTCGAGAATGGATCTTCAAAATGTCCAGCCGGGCCTAGAGATGAGAGGCAAAGACTGAGCCCCGCTGCCCACGCCCATAGCCAGAGCCACTCCAGGGCTGCCCATCACAAAAACAAACCTCCTCGTTAGGGGGTGGGAATTCAATTTTTCTGTCGATGCGTCCAGGGCGAAGCAAAGCTGAGTCCAGGATATCAATCCTGTTAGTAGCCATGATCACCTGAGTGGAGAAGGGGCATGGCATCAGCTAAGCCCCTCCTCAGGCTGCACCTCACCCAGGGCCACGGCCAACACCGCGTTACCTTGATGTTCTTGGTGGCCTCAAAGCCATCCAGCTGGTTGAGCAGCTCCAGCATGGTGCGCTGCACTTCACTGTCGCCTCCAGAACCCCCCTCCAGCCGCGAGGAGCCGATGGAGTCAATTTCATCCATGAAGATGATAGATGGGGCGTGTTCTCGTGCCATGACGAACAGCTCCCTCACCATCCTTGCGCCTGCACGGAGGCCAAGCTGGCATTAAGGAGCTGCTGAGCTCCTCACCCTCGCTTCCGCCCCATACTTCTGCCTGGTTTTCATGTTTCGAGCCACAGTTACCTTCCCCGATGAATTTCTGTACCAACTCAGAGCCAGAGACACGAATAAAGGTACAGTCAGTATGATGAGCGACAGCCCGGGCCAGTAGTGTCTTGCCAGTGCCTGGGGGTCCATATAACAGCACTCCCTAGAGAGAAACAGCAGGACTCAGGGCAGAAAGCCAGCCCCACGTGTCATTCAGTGAAACTTCACTGAGCGTGTACTCTGCACCAGATCCCTTACTAGATGCTTAGAAATACATAAGAATGAATGTCAAGGTCCCTTCTGGAGCTTTCATTCAAACCGCCTCAGTGCCTTGGTAGCATCTCTCCCCCAGGCCCTCTTCATCAGGGAGGGCCAGCTGGTACCTTCTCAATCCTGTACTCATTCAGCCTGGGACAGGTGCAGGTAACAGTATGTGGCCCCCCCTCCCCACAATGAGGCCCTGTCCTGCTCACCTTGGGCTGCGCAATGCCCAGAGCTTCAAAGAGCTCAGGATGCTTAACAGGCAGCTCAATGACTTCCTTGATCTCCTTGATCTGCTTGTCCAGTCCACCAATCATCTCATAAGTTGAATCTGGCACCTTCTCCACCATCATCAGTGATACCAGTGGGTCTACCTTGTTGGGCAGGATCTTGTGCAGAGTGTAGCTGTCATTTCTTAGAGCCACCCGGCAGTTGGGTGTCACCTAGGTGAGGGGGGGGACTTTCAGGAGGCTGTGTGATGAGAACTGACCCCAACCTCCCACCTCACCTGCTACACTCACATCATTGATGTCGATGTTCTTGTCCACATCTACGACAAACTTGCCCTCAGGATGCACCTAAAGAAGCAGGGCTCATGACCTTTCCCGACAGCCACCAAATCACCAACCTCACTCAGGAAGACCCACAAGTCTTAGAATAACGTGGACAATGTGCTTACAAAGCTACACACCAAGGTATGGGAATGTAGGGATGCCCCTGGGGTCATGCTGCCTTTACCTTAACCAACACTTTCTTCTTATCCATGGCCCGGACTACTTCCCCCACATAGGAGCCCTGTTCCTGCAGCAGCTGTAGCTCCTCCCGTAATAGGCGAACTAGACGGGAACAGACAGAATGGTCACCCAGATGCTTTGGTGTGCTCTCCCCCACAACTCAATTCTATGTTCATGTGGACTAACGACCACTTTGAGGTTTTGAAGGAATAGCCCCAAAAAGAAAGTAAAAATTCATGTCTTTTTTAAGGGGATTACGATGGGGGGCTTGGCAGAGAGATGCATATGTGAACATCGCCTTGGATGGAGAAAACAAAAGCACCAATGTGAAGACTCAATTCAAGAAGATGTGAACAGTCAGACCTCAGACCAACTGCCCACATGCACCCTTCCCTCCCCCCTCACCTTTTGCATTAAGCTCATTCCTCTGTGCCTGCAGCCTCCGAAGATTTTGGCTTTTATCATTCACAATCAGCTGTGGAGGACAAGACATTTCAAAGGGCAGAAACCAGTAGGAGGTGAAAATATTGGTTGAGACCCTCAGGCTGATATGAACTAAGTGAGGGGAGAGCACAGGCACCTGCATGTTTCACATTCTCCACTATGATCCTAACGACTCTGGCCTGTCCTTCAGCCCCTTGGAGCCTAGGGCAGCCATCAGAAAAGACTACTGGTCTAACATTGGTCCAGGAATAACAAACCCCAATGGGGAAACGTTACAGCTGACTCATGTACTCAAATTTCTTGTAGGGCAGCATATCAACATGTTAGAGTGGCAAGATCTTTGGGCCAGAATCCTAAGTTCTAGCCCTCCTGCTGCCACCTAATAATTAGGTAAAGCTAAGGGAAGCCATTTAAAAGACCTAGTTCTGTTACCAAGCTGCAAGCAGGCATAGCATCACTTACACCCTACCTCTTTTCAGGACTGTTGTGATGAACAAATGAAATCACACATGAATCCATTTCAAAAATGATAAACCATATACAATACCTGCAAATGTACTGGGAGTACAGAAATTTTTCCTATGACTCCTCCATTCAACTTATATTATCTTCCTTATTCCTATGGTCCCTGCTCCCTCTTTGGGCTAGAGCACTGGCTCACCCAATTCCTTTTCATTCAGTCCCATGGAATCAGCATTGTTTCTGCCTTCCCTTGCACTCTCATGCTGCCCCAGCCCGTCTGTTAAACCTCATCT
This sequence comes from Carollia perspicillata, assembly GCA_004027735.1. NCBI lineage: Eukaryota > Metazoa > Chordata > Mammalia > Chiroptera > Phyllostomidae > Carollia > Carollia perspicillata. The sequence goes on from PVKM010001858.1 coordinate 6,223, forward strand.
CCTGAGCCTGTATTCTCCCTTTTATATGAAACTCCCTCTATCAGGCTTCTTCCTAAAGGAATGGCCTTTTCTATTTGACTCTTGAAGATGTGTGACAATGATATCTTCCACTGTGCCCCCAATGGAATTTCGTGGATTTGTAGAAATCTGCTCCATCAATCCTTCATCTCCCCCTTCTAGCTCCCTCTGGACCTCAGGAAGGAGTCCGTCCTCACCTGGAGTTCTTCGATCTTGGACAGATAATATTGGCGGAGTCCACTGCCTGACTTCCCCTCTTCCAGCTCCATCTGAAGACAGTGTAATTATGAAACAACAGGGTAAACAACCAAGGGTGAAAGCCACTTCCAGCTTGAACTTTGGAGGTTTAAGATTTGGATTCTAATCCCCAACTGAGGTTCTTCAGAGCTGAGCGCTCCATTTACCATAACCAAACTAAAAGCAGAATGAGAATGCCGCCTACCTCCTAAGACTTTCACAAGGATCAATACTCGACATGCACCGGAGCACGCTGTACCGAGTCAGGCGCGAAACGGACGCAGGGTGTTATTACCACAGGCGGTGCCAGCGAGAAGAATGAGCTTCCTGTATCCTGCGACTCGCGGACTTGCCCATTCCCGTTCCCAATCCTCTCACTCAGCTTCCGCCGTGTCCTCTCCTGCCTGCCGCTGTCCCGACCCACCCGGGCGGCGCTGACACAGCAGATCTGGTCCCAAGCAGGACCCAGTCTGGACTAGTCCACCCACTCCCGACCTACCCGATCGTCCTGCCCGGGCCGGCGGCCCACCTCAGATCACGCCTTGCTTCGCATCCAGGCCCAGCCCCTGCCCAGCCGCCGCCGCCGCCTCCTCCATACCTGCTCTGGCCCGTCAACCGCCATCTTCGTTCTGTCGCGGACAGCGCCGGCATCCCAGCCGCCTCGGCGCGCAGGCGCAGAGGCAGGGACATGGAGCCGGAAGACCGCGGCAAAGAAGAGTTCCGGGTCAGTGGGCGGGGTGTCCGTAGAAACAATAACAAATAACTGGGATCCTGATGGAAGCGGGGCGAGAGCTACGCAAAGTCGGGAGCTTTGGAAATAGGTGATGAAGGCACAGAACTCCTAAATGTTGCTTTTAGATACTCAGTTTTAGTATAAGTGCTCTATTCTCTTGGTTTCAACTTCCAACTTACAAAAACCGACAACAGAGTGGAAAGGGTTTTTGTAGCCACGCCCCAAATGACAAAACTTAGAGCCGGGGACGCAGGCTACGCAAGCGGAAGCGGAAGCACGTTTACTGCTTCCATGTGCCACTCTTGGAAGAGTGGTGGAAACGGTGTTGGTCGGTGGGGTGTTGTGGGGCAAGGCGTGTGATTGCTACTGAAAGCGGAATCTAGTGCTACGGGAAGAGACCTCCCAATTTCTACTTTCTCCCTAGATTGAGTGACACTCCCCCGTTCCACTATGGGCAAGAAGGGCAAAGTTGGGAAGAGCCGGCGGGACAAGTTCTATCACTTGGCGAAGGAGACCGGTGAGTCAGGGTTCGCACCTTCCGCGAGCTAGACGAGCGACTTTGTCGGGTTTGCCCCCTTTCTGAATATTGAATTTCGTAGAAGGGGTAGTAGGTTATGAGACCGCCGAAATCCCTCTAGGAAAGCACTTTGTAGACTTCGTTATTTTACCGACGCCCCCAGGTTATCGTTCTCGCTCTGCTTTCAAGTTGATTCAGCTGAATCGCCGCTTTCAATTCCTGCAGAAGGCCCGAGCCTTGCTGGACCTGTGTGCTGCGCCAGGGGGATGGTGGGTAACAATCGGCACCTGTCGCTCGGGACGGCGGCTTGCTGGGTTCCATCCGCGCTGGGGTGACTCAGAGTTGTTGGGAAGAGGGGGATACAGTATACTAGCCTCAGTTTCTCTACTCCCCAAAATATATACTGCAGAGGAGAGGTTTGGCACGTGTACATATCCCAAACGCTGGCCACTGCACTTGCCAGGATTCCTCCTAACAATGGGAGTGACAGACCATATTGCCAAGGGGAGCGAAGGGATAGTCCTGGGTATTTTAATCTTTGCTCTTCTTTTATAGGCTGCAGGTGGCTGCCAAGTTTATGCCTGTATCCAGTCTTATTGTGGGTGAGTGACAGGTGGCTCTGCCAGGTGTTTTAAGGGTTGTGGAATAAGGCGTTGTGTTTAAATTTCCTTTTTTCATGCCTGAGGCAAATTTTCCAATACCCTGACTCGATTTCTTCCAGGGGTGGACCTGGTTCCAATCAAGCCTCTTCCCAATGTGGTGACACTCCAAGAGGACATCACAACAGAACGCTGTAGGCAGGTGATAGGAATCTCTCTTTTCCCGTTCCCTTTATATGCCAACAACTACTTGTGTGCCTATTCCCATCCAAATCTTCTAAAGGCAAGATGTTTCTCATTTACCATGCCTTGAGCAGTGTCTGCATGACATGTATGTAAGCCACATATGTTGTGTCAACTCTAGCTTTTATTTGCTCAGGAATGAGGTGTATAGAATTGGAAGAAGTGCATGGATTTCAGTGAAATCCTTTCCAGTGAGCTCAGTAGTAGACTGTAAGCTGTCTGAAGACAGATGTGTTTTTCGTTATCATTGTGTCCCCTGTGTCAGGAGAGTATTTGGCCCTTTGACGGGCACTCCACAAATGCCTGGGTGGACAAATTGCTCAATCAGGGACTCCATTTGAAGGCATACCTGTATGTCTGCTGCTGTAATCCCTTTCCTTCTTTGTAGGCCTTGAGGAAGGAGCTGAAGACCTGGAAAGTTGATGTTGTGCTCAATGATGGGGCCCCCAATGTTGGGGCTAGCTGGGTCCATGATGCTTATTCACAAGGTGCCAGAGGCATGGGGATGAGGCTGGAGGTGGGTGTGTCCTGTCAGGCTGCATATGTCATCAGCTAACTAACTCTCTTTCCCACAGCGCACTTGACACTGATGGCTCTGCGTTTGGCTTGTGATTTTCTGGCCCGTGGTGGCTGCTTCATCACAAAGGTTTTCCGTTCCCGTGACTATCAGCCCCTGCTGTGGATCTTCCAGCAGCTATTCCGCCATGTCCAGGCCACCAAGCCCCAAGCTTCTCGCCATGAATCTGCAGAGATCTTTGTAGTCTGCCAGGGTGGGTGGGCATCACTTCTTCCTTCTCTTGACTTGTCTGCCAATTGCCAAAGCATACTTTCTTATATATTCTATCATCTTAGGATTCCTGGCTCCTGACAAGGTTGACAGTAAATTCTTTGACCCCAAATTTGCCTTCAAGGAGGTTGACATTCAGGCCAAGACTGTTACTGAGTTGGTGACTAAGAAAAAACCAAAGGTGTGTTTGAGGAGTGTGGTCATCCTCTCAGATCCTGGAACTCTGGGGAGATTGAGCCTGGCGGGTCCTATAGACTCCCCAGAAGGGACTGCTCAACCTTCTTTGATTCCTTCTCTAAGGCTGAAGGCTATGCAGAGGGTGACCTCACTCTGTATCATCGTACCTCAGTCACAGATTTCCTCCGAGCTGCCAACCCTGTTGACTTCCTCTCCAAAGCCAGCGAAGTAAGTCCCCAGACTTGAGAAGGGTGTAAGGGAACCCCAGAAACATGGCCTGAAATTTCCCCGACCCCTTTTGCTCTTCCCAGATAGCGCTAGACGATGAAGAGTTGGCACAGCATCCAGCTACCACTGAGGACATACGGGTGTGTTGTCAGGATATCAAGGTGCTGGGGCGCAAGGAGCTTAGGTATGTGGTGGGGGTGGTTCTAGGTTCCAGGAATCCCAAAGGCAGGGAAAAGCTTTTGAAGACCATGTTGGTCTCGGAATGGGATGCTACTCTGCTAGAGGTTTGGGGTGGGGACCTGAGCCCTAGGATTTGTGACTCAAATGTGAAACTAGGGTGTGGGCCTAAAATAGGAGGGGGCAGGGACATAGGGAGACGGTAAGGTCAGTAACGGTATTTGTGGGACAGGTCCTTGCTGAACTGGAGAACTAAGCTTCGGCGGTATGTGGCGAAGAAGCTGAAAGAGCAGGCAAAGGCACTGGACATCAGGTGAGGGGGCAACTAAGCAAAGCAGGGTAGGTGTTGCCTGGGGTTGGGGGGAAATGCCTGGGAAATAACCAAACTCCTGGGGCTGTTGTGTCAGCCTCAGCTCAGGAGAGGAAGAAGAAGGTGATGAAGAGGAATCAACAGCTGGGAATGTGAGGCAGATCTCTAAGGAAGAAGAGGAGGAGGAACAACTGAACCAGACCCTGGCCGAGATGAAGGCCCAGGAGGTGGCAGAATTAAAGAGGTAAGGGTAGCAGGGTAGGAGCTTGGGGAGTGGAACAGAGGAAGAGAATGAAATAATGGTTGGGGTCTTAAGGGCTGGGCAGGTGTAATCTTCAAACTGTCCCCTCAGGAAGAAAAAGAAGCTGCTGCGTGAGCAGAGAAAGCAGCGGGAGCGTGTGGAGCTGAAGATGGATCTTCCTGGGGTTTCCATCGCAGACGAAGGGGAGACTGGCATGTTCTCCCTGCGCACCATCCGGGGTCACCAGGTGAGGTGGGGTGGCCACAGACTAAGAAGACAGGAGGATCTGTTTGCATGTTTGGAAGCGGGGCAGGGATTGAATGTCTTTTGTTTAATATGCTGCATGATCGTCACTAATGGTTGCTGTGTTCACCCACAAATATATAATTCTGTGAGGAGAGACTGGGAAAAAAAGAAAAGCCTCCTGTCTCAAAGGCCTGGAAGGAACATAAACCTAACATGATGAAGTTAGTAAGGTTTGTGAGTGTGAATGATACAGATTTGTTCTCGTCAGAACTATAATACAAGAATAGTATGTATTTGTATAATACATAATACATAAGAACAGAAGAACCAAGAGATACCTTTTGCAAGAAGCTAGGTTCCAGCAGATGCAGCCGGGGTACCCAGGTTATCAGAACATGTGGTGGAGGGCTTCCATCAGAGGGGAGCAACATTCCTCAGTTCACCGAGACCAAATTAGCCTCTTGGTGCACTTGGCTACTGGAAGTGCTTTCTGCTCAATAAAAGCGGTGTCACAAGCAAAATGAGCTTTTGTGGCTTTTGTGTGGGAATGGAAAACCAGGTCACCTTTGTTGTACAGAAGAGAAGAACCACTTACCCATGTTTTGCCTCAGTTCCTTCACCTGTAAAAAAATAACAGAACTTATGCCCTACGGTTAGGGGGAGGAAGAAAAAGATGTGTTGCCTGGGCTCCTTTATTCAATGGGAAAAAAAAATGTAGATTAATTATCAGAAGGTGATGAGATACCTTCTGAGAATAATTCTTAAAAGAAAAACCAGTGTTCCAGGAAATTTTAAGATTTGATGCTGTAGAGGCTGTGGGAACTCTTCAATAACCCCATTTCTCCTGCCACTGAAGATGAGACAGCTGAGCGGGACATGTGATTCAGCCTAGAATGGGGTGTTTTCAATAGCCCTGCCACTTTTCTGTCTGAAAAAGGCCAAGTGTTTGCCACAGCATACCTCCTAATGTTGCTGAGGATAAACTAAGATAACGGACATAGGAAAAAAGCAGTGTTCTTTTTAAGTACCCTTACTCTCTTTCTCTGTCAAACTTTAGTTGTTAGAGGAGGTAACACAAGGGGATATGAGTGCTGCAGACATGTTTCTCTCTGATCTGCCGAGAGATGACATCTATGTGTCAGATGTTGACGATGACGACGAGGCATCTCTGGATAGTGACCTGGATCCAGAGGAGCTGGCAGGAGTTAGAGGACCTCCGAGTCTAAAGGACCAAAAGCGGTTAAGGTGGGGCTGGTGTGCCGGAGGTGCTGCCAGACGGACTGGGCAGGGTGAGGGGAGGGTTCTCCAGGGCATTGACCCTCCACCTGCTTTCCTTCGTCTACAGTGTCCGATTTGCTGAAGCAGAAGATGATAAAGAGGAGGAGGATGAAGAAGAGAATCCACTGCTGGTGCCACTGGAGGAAAAGGTGGTCCTGCAGGAAGAACAAGCCAGCCTGTGGTTCTCAAAGGTAAGAGGGCTGGGGACCCAGATAGGGGATTGGCATTCCCTGGAGAAGGATGGCTGAAGATTTTCCCTATCACAGGATGGCTTCAGTGGGATAGAGGATGATGCTGACGAGGCTCTGGAGATCAGTCAGGCCCAGCTGTTGTATGAGAGCCGTCGAAAGGGGCAGTCACAGCCAGCACCACCTTCCAGTTTGAAGACTGAGAGAAAACCTTCCCAGTGCCAGGACGAGGCCCCTAAGGAGGCAGAGGCTCCATCAGGGGCAGAGGCTGCCACCGGCGCTGGCGGGGAAGACAGTGATGACAGTTCTGACAGTGATAGCAGCAGTGAGGATGAAGAGAGGTGAGTGGTTGTAGCTGATGGGAGAAGAGATGAGCAGGAAGTAGTGATACTAACCTTTCCCCTTAAGTTGGGGGTTTCAACCTTTGATACAGATTTTGAGAGCTTTAAAAATACTAATGATTCAGCCCTGGCTGGTGTGGCTCAGTGGATTGAGTGCCAGCCTTTGAACCAAAGGGTAACTGGTTTGGTTCCCATCCCAGTCAGGGCACATGCTTAGGTTGTAGGCCAGGTCCCTGGTGGGGAGCACATCAGAGGCAGCCACACATTGCTGTTTCTCTCCCTTTCTCTAAAAATAAAATCCAAACAAAACTGAGGATTCTAATTGAAGTGGTCTGCCGTGTAGCCCGTGGCAGGGTTTCTGGAAGTTACCTAGGCAGTCTCAAATAGGAGCCAGGGTTGAGGGGAAATGGGAGTGGGTGGGTGGGTGGTGTGGGGAATGGTGGGGCATTCATGCACGGGCCTCCCCTCTTCTGCAGCTGGGAACCGTGCCTTCGTAAGAAGCGAAGCCGTGGGCCCAAGTCAGATGACGACGGATTCGAGATAGTGCCTATTCAGGACCCAGGTGAGGGTGGGTCTGCACCCAGTGGATGGGAGGAGAGTGGAAGTTTTGGGGTGGGAACTGAACTTGGATTTTTGTATTCCTCTCTCTAGTGAAACATCGGATACTAGACCCTGAAGGCCTTGCTTTAGGTGCTATTATTGCCTCCTCCAAAAAGGCCAAGAGAGACCTCATAGATAACTCCTTCAACCGGTAAGGGTGCCAGAAAACCATGAGAAGTGGCCCAGGATGGAGTGGGTTAAGTGGTGGTTTCTTCTCTAGGAAGCCTCGAGTGGTCATTAGAACCGTGTCCTCTCCACCTAGGTATACATTTAATGAGGATGAAGGGGAGCTTCCAGAATGGTTTGTGCAGGAGGAAAAGCAGCACAGGATACGCCAGTTGCCTATTGACAAGAAAGAGGTGGAGCATTACCGGAAACGCTGGCGGGAAATCAATGCACGTCCCATCAAGAAAGTCGCTGAGGCTAAAGCCAGAAAGAAACGGAGGGTAAGTGGTGGGTGAGATGGGGGGTGGGTCAGGCAGGAGTGGGTAAGAAGTCACCCTGACTGAGGGCCTCACACAGATGTTGAAGAAGCTGGAGCAAACCAAGAAGAAGGCAGAAGCTGTGGTGAACACTGTGGACATCTCGGAACGAGAGAAAGCGGCACAACTTAGAAGGTGATGGAGGGAGGTCACCCACAGAAGTACAAAGGTTTTAAAGAGTAGCAGAAGGAAACTTCTAACCTGTTTCTTCCATTTATAGTCTCTACAAGAAGGCTGGGCTTGGCAAGGAGAAACGCCATGTCACCTATGTTGTAGCCAAAAAAGGTGTGGGCCGCAAAGTGCGCCGACCAGCTGGAGTCAGAGGTCATTTCAAGGTAGTGGATTCAAGGATGAAGAAAGACCAAAGAGCACTGCAACGGAAGGAGCAGAAGAAAAAAAACAGGCGGAAGTGAGCAGAGCCACCAGGGTCTCTGAAAAGGCAGTGTGTGGCCTTTACGGCAGCCTTCTTGGTACCTGCCCTTGCTTGCACTGTGGTCATCTGAAAAAGATTGTGAGGTGGAGTGCTTAGAACTGTGATGACCCTGAACAGTGAGGACATCCTCTGCCTCAAGTAAGGGCTCCTGTTAAAGCACTGCTGAAATGTCATGTAGGTGCTGTACCAGACCCCACAACCCTGCAGGGAAGAATGTGGGGGGTACTGGATGAAAAATACCTTTACTAAATCATAAGGGAAAGTTGAGTGTTAGAGTGGCATTCATTCTAGTCTTCCCCCATGTCACCATCCTTTTCCAGTATCCTTTAAATAAAACCATGATTATAGCTGTGTTTTCTGACAGTTCCTGTTAAATGCTAACCTTATAAGCTACACTGTTCTAAACCATATTTAACATACACTAACTCATTAAGTAGAAATGACAATCCACAGGTCCCAGTAGTAAAACATTTACTAGAGCAAGCAGAAAGGAATGCACATCTTAAAGAAACCTTCACAAAATCACAAAAATTGATGTATATTTCTTTTATAAACAAGATAGAACAAAAATCAAAATCATTTGAGCAAAAGATTTTTCTATCATTGTGGCAAGTTAAAAAAAATACAATGAAATAGAAGAAGACAGTTAAAAGCTGCTGGGTTTTTGTTTTTTTAATTTAGCAATACTTCAGACCTGAAGCAATCCTGTTTTCAGGGTCATCATTCCCCCTTCAACAGTGGCTCTAGGTCAAGTAGGCTGCTGCTTCCCATCTCAGGGCTGGATCGGAACATGGCTGGGGAACCTGAGTGCACTGATTCCCACTTAAGAATCAGATACCTCCCTTCCCTGCAAATGTCTGGAAGCACCAAAGTGCTTCCCTAATACCTCAAAGGACTGCGTTTGCAGAAGCCAACTGCTAAAGCAACTGCCTGGCCACATAGCTACAAAAAAGGATGTTCGTAAGATGACAGTAAAAAATATACACTACACATAATACAAACCTAAAGTGAGCTTTGTACCCTATAACGCCCTTTCTTCCAAAGTATCCTCACCAGACCCTCACAAACCCAGAGCCAAAAAGCAGCTTCCCAGCTCTCATTGCTCCTAAGGACCAAAGCAGCTTCCCAAGAAAATAATCTGAAAACAATCCAGAAGGGGTAACGTCTCCAAGCGCCAGCTATCCACTAAGGGCAGAGGGCCCTTACACCTTGAGCCCCAACCCAGCCCTGAGACACCTAGTTACCAAAAATCTCTCTAAAAATAAAATTAAAGGATTTCACACTTCAGCACATACCATCTAACTGTCCCATCGACTTTTCTTGCGCTTGGGTGGCTCAGGGACAGCAAAACCATCAGCTGTCTTATCTGTCTTGCTGTCCATCTTGTCCGTCTTGATGTCCACCTTGGGGTCCACCTTGCTCTCACGGTTACAACCTTCTTTCCTGTTTTCACCATTCCGGCCATCACTTGCACCTCGACTCTCCCCATGTCGGCTTCCACCTCCTCCATGCTTCTCCCCATGACGATGGCTATCAGCATGCCGGCTACTACTTTCTGGATAGCGGTATCCATCTCCATAGCGACCACCATCTCCATGATGTGGGCTATCGCCATGCTTGCCACTGCCACTCTCTCCATGGCTGTGACGGCTGCCACCCCGGTTCTCAGTATATCTCTCTCTTTTCCCATTGCTACCCCCAATCCCTTCTCGGCTGTTACTCCCTGAAGCTGTGCTGTTGACTCCCTGGGCTCCGGCAGTGGGGTAGGTCACTGGGGCACTGCTGAGGTTCCCAGTATTGCCAAAGCCTGGGATGCCCTTGCTGGCACTGGCAGTGGGGCTGTCAGAACTGTTAAGGCCCTGCTGGGCTGAATTAGTTGGAACAGAATTCAAGCTCCCTGCACTTGTCCATCCACTTGCCCCAGCAGCAGAACTTCCAGCCTTCTGGTTGCTTAAGCTGGCGGCAACAAAGTGACTCTTGTACTGTGACTAAAAGAGAAAGAGAATGAAAACAGGTAAGATACTGAGTTCAAGAAACTCGAATATATAAGCCTGGCGCCGATCAAGTATACAGAAATTTGGGTGTCCACAAAAAAGACAGTATCCGTGGTATCTTGGCACTTTAGCATACTGATGGTCCTGCAATCCTATGGTTTCTGTGCTCCTCTATTAGTGAAGAAAGAATACATCTTGGGCGCTAACAAAGATACCAGTCTGAAAATGGATAAAATGTGCAAATTAAGGCCAGCTAGCAAATTGGAGGGTAAGTGTAGAAGAAAGGTTCAGAGTTCACAAGAGATACAGAATCAAACTTGTCTTAGCTAAAAAGGCAATCACTGACAGCCAGATGACAACAGCTGTGGAGGTGGGCCATGTGGTGGGCTGCCGAGGCAGGGAAGGGCCCGTGATCCCGCTGCGGCACCACGGTCCCGGGCTCTGGGTGTGCCTGAAGTAGATGACCAGCGTGAGGGGTTTCTGCAGCCTCTGCAGCTGCATCTCTAGGTCAGCTACAGTTAAGTTTATATTCAAATGAAAAGCAGTAAGAAGGCCCTAAATCCAGCATTGAGCCCACAAGCCCAGTTATATCTCAAGACTAGGCCCCCTTATGACTGTCCAAGTTTGGTTTTTTCCCTCCCAAAAGACTATTTTTAGAGAGAGGGAAGGGAGGAAGAAAGAGAGAGAAACACTGATGTGTGACAGAAACACGGAGAGGAACATCAACGAGTTGCCTTCCGTATGCCCCCAGCTGGGGACCCGGTCCACAACCCAGGCACGACTCTGACTGGCAGTGGGAGACTGCCCAAGTCACCGCTGAAAGCTCTTTTAGCTAAATGCTTGTCTCAGACCTGGAAAGCTGCTTTCATTGCCGTCAGCCGGTCTCCCATGGCTCCTGTGGAGGGCTTGTAGGCCTCATAGTTACTCATTACGTTGTTGTTATTCCCTCGGTCCTGAAAAATAAGGGCACCCATGAAGACGGATGAAAACTGGGAAAGCCCCCTCACTACAGACTGGGTCTCAACATACAGAAAGCTAGAGTGGAAATGGGGATGGGATATTTTTAGAAGGTTACTTGTTTTGTGAGAAAAGGTGCTGAAATGAAGAATCATTTTAAAATGCTATGCTTTTCAATGCCGTACTTCTATTTCTGGGGACTAACCCTAATAAGCAGAAATAAGGTCAGATAACACCCAAAGCTGATTATGTGGTGTTACTTATACAGACAAACACGAACATGTTTATATAATTATGTAAAAATTATAGCAAAGATGAAAAGGCCACAAGGCAAGTGCGTGACTGTTCAGGCTTTGAATCCAGACCCTTAGGGGTCTGTGGGGACCCAGACCTTAGGGACTCAGCTTCAGTGACCAGTGTGGAACCTCGGTTGCCTCAGTTTTACTGTCTGTACTTACTCTCACTGAGAGGTCGAGAAGACTGAGGCAACAGTGTCTGCTTGGAATGGCCTAGGCACAGGTAAGTGCTCGAAACGAGCTATTGCTATCATCTGCACCATCTGCATCATCATCAATGTAATGTGGGAACAGATTATTTATCAAAGACACCAAGTTAACTATAATGCTCCAGAAATGTAGACTTGAGTTAGGAATCAAGAGTAATAGGAAATAGGCAGTTAAGACAGCCAGTCGGGGAAGCTTTTGTTATACATGGTTTGTGAGAAAAGCTCTGGCTCATCTCTCTGATGAAATTGCCCAGTTTAATTTAGTTAAAAGATATTGCTAGAGTTTACACAGTGACCCTTTGACAATGTCTTTCCAACAGCAGCCTCTAGGCCAGTCTTGGTAACAGGCTACTAGGCCCCACCTCCAGAGTTTCTGGTTCACCAGGTCTGCATAGTCAGAATCACAATGTGAGAAGCACTGCTAACCTAGACTAATTTCCTAAGCACGTCTAGTCAGCCAAGTACACACAGGTGCTTCTTCAATAGTTGCAACACTAGAAACTAGCATTAAGGTGGACTTAAACTAGCAGATTAAACAGAAGCTCCCTTCTAGACATAATTCTGAACTCACTGAGAGTTTCTCTGATAACAGTCCTAGCATCACCCAGGACTCGGGACCACCTTATGGGCACTACTGTAGTGTGAACTCACCGTGTTTTCTGAGCCCAGGCCAGGCCGCTCCCTGTAGCCCAGGCCTCCTCCACCGATGTTCAGCTTCTTGCCTTTCCCTCCTTTGAAGCGGGATTTTCGAAACCAGGCATTCTGCATTAAATACAATTCAAGGTGAAGCCAGGGTATGGAGAGGGGGTCCAGAGGAAAAGAAAACTAAGTGGGAGAGAACTTTTTGCTTACTCTTTAGCCAATGTATTTATGGCAATGGAGAACTGCTTATAAGAACCAAAGATTCAGTCCTTTTGGTTGTTTAATGCACCAGTTTATCAGGAGGCGCAGATCCTTATCTAAAGCTTCCTTTACTGCTCCTTCCTCCAGGCCTCCAGGAAGCGAAGCGATTAGTTATTCTGGCCACTTCTAGCTTCCCTGAGGAACATGCATTTATTTTCTATTTTTCAAAAAATCTATACATACCACTGGACATAAAAATTCAAAGCTTTTAAAGAATTAGTGGGTTCAGAAGTAAAGGGAAAAAAAAACCTATGTGAAGTAAGGTTTATCAGAATTCACTCTAGAAACAGAGGCCCAGGACTGGTAGACACATAAAAAACAAAATAAAATTTTATCTACTCATAGAACCTAAAAGTTTTCACTGAACTTGGTCACTGCCAGAATACTACGAATCAGATTTATTCACGTTCTCTTCAGAAGGTGAACATCTCTGGGGGAGGTGAGAACTTTATCCGACAACAGCACAGGACACAGTTCTCAAGAGGCAGGGCAGGCTCAAGACAGGTGCTGATTCGAGAAGCTGCTCACTCTCAGAGCACAGGAACCCCGAGGCACAAAGAGATGAGAAAAATGCCAAAGACAAAACATACCTTGTTCAAAATTTCACTTCAGGCCTGGCTCTCTACACACATGAAAGGGAAGGAAACATCATTCTACTCTTAAGCAATGCAGGTCCTTGCCTCCCAGGACCTGCAGCACGAGCAGTAGCACATGACAACCGCGTCACAGGCTGAAGTGCCGTGGGCTAGCCTATCTGCACACACCTAAGTCCCTGCTATGAAAACGTGCGTCTCAAACACATCTGTAATTTGGGGATCGCATGTATTAACGCCACTCAAGGCCTAATTTGGTAGAATGCATCACTCAGCCTTGGACTGGTAATCAGTGGGGTCCACATTTGAGATCTAAGTCTATAAGGAAGAGTTAAATGGATCATTTTTTAAGACATCACACATTTTTGCCCCCACAAGAGAAGACTGGAGGGAACAGAAGCCATCTTTGAGATCAGACTTACTCACAAGTGCACTATGGGGCAAACAGGTAGAGTTTCAGAGGGATAGATTTTTAGAACAAAGGAAGGAATCATTTTTCAACATAGATGCTGCTGAGAGGAGAGGATGAGAAGACAGACCAGATGAATTTCAATGTCCTGCAATACAGTCATTACCTCATAGGCACCATCCTTCCCTACCCTCATGCCCTTTCTTGGTATGTTCCTAGGTTAATCTGCCTGAGGCTTGTCGAATTTTTTCACTTAGTTTTACAACTTGGAGCAGTACGAAGTATGCCCAGGCCCTCACCTGCATCGCCAGATCTAGGAGTTCCTTGGAAACATGTTGATTGGCTCCTTCCAAATTCCGGACGAGGTCACCAGCAAAATTGCTGTCCTTGGGGGTCAACAAGGTATAAGCCACACCCTTCTCACCCGCCCGTCCGGTACGGCCAATCCTGTGAGTATGGGTATCAATGTCTCGTGCCACATCGTAGTTAATGACAGTCTTAATTGAAGGAATGTCCAGACCACGAGCTGAAATTAACAACAAAACACACACACACCCCAAATTCTTTTATTCACTTTCAGGAGTCAAAAACCAAAGTAAACCAGAATGCTAAACCTCTAAGAACTCACATTTACCTTATCTAAGCAAAGTGCATGGTCTTCTGGCCTGAGATACACATATTAAGTTACCCATCTAGAACAAATGCCACTACTGTAGATTCTATGATGCTGGGCCACCTATTCTAAGGGTCATACACCTTCTGCCATCAATAGCCTGCCATGGCTTCTCTCATACCAGGAATATATAAAAAATTTAAAACCAGCATCAAAGGTGCCTGAGGCTAAGAAAGTAACTTCTTTCTGGTTGTGACCAGTGTGCTCTGAACTGCTGCTCCATGGGGCCTGGCCAGCAGAGTGACCTTAACCAGCTTGGCCTAATATTATGTCTTACATAGCAAGACTGAGCACCTTGACAGCATAGGAATCTAAGGTTTTTGGGGAAACTCATACTCTACCTGCAACATCTGTGGCCACCAGGATGGGGATGTCCTTTTTCTTAAAGTCTGAAATGACCTTGTTTCTTTCACTCTGGTCCATGTCCCCATGAAGCAGCCCAAGATTATGACCCTCCTGTTTAAGGTTGTTAGCTAGCTCCTCAGCATTGGCTTTTTTGGTAACGAACAGGAGGACACTCCCTGAAGAAGTAAACTCCACCAGACGCCGGGTGAGCCAGTTCCATTTACTAGGCCCAGAATGGAGAATCTCCACAATCTGAGTCACATCTTCATTTGCCTAAAAAAGAAGAAACAAAATAGAGGATATGACCTTTGTGCCACAGGGCACCCGAACAAGGACCAGACATCACATATTCTACCTATATCTAGAAGAACCCCGAACAATACTTCTTTCTCCTGGGGCGTTCCTTCAGCAAGTCAAGTGTAGTTCAAAACCTAGGACCTTTCTCAAATCACTCTGCTCTCTTCCTCCCCTGAGGAGTATGTATACCAACTAATCTGTTAGCTGAAATATTTTTTTATGTGCCTATTCAGATTACTCTTAATAAATTAGGCTGTCATTATGAAACTTTTATCTCACCCTTTATTGTTCTCATCAGATCACTTTTGATGCCATGACTGTTTATAAAATAAATAGAAGTTTATTCTGAGTATAAATGTGGCTTAATAAAACTGCTTCATACATACTCTGTCAGGACAGACATGACTGGCTACAGACTGCAACCTCTCCCTCACTGTTCCTAGTACAGTTCATACACACAGAGAAGACACACAAAAAAGAGAAATAATTGAGAATAAATTCACGACAACAACCAAACCTAAAAAATAAGAACAAACTAAACAAACAACTAGAACAGGAACAGAAGCACAGAAATGGAGGTCACATGGAGGGTTATCAGTGGAAAGGGGGAGGGGGAAGAATAGGGGAAAAGATACATGGATAAAAGCACAAATGGTAGGTACAAAATAGTCAGACTAAGAATAGGATAGGAAATGGAGAAGCCAAAGAACATATATGTATGACCCATGGACATGAACTAAGGGGGGGATATTAGAGACATGAGGGTGCAGGGCAGAGGGGGATAAAGGGGAGGAAAAAAATGGGACAATTGTAATAGCAGAATCAATAAAATATACTTTAAAAAAAAAAAAGAAAGAGAAATGGACACAGTCAAAATGCTAACCGCACAAAACTTCAATAAACATTGCAAAAAAACTTAAGGAATTCTCAAGGCATCTTAATTGAATTTCAAATCCCAATTCAGAGAAATTTTCCACAGAAGGCAATCTGTGTAGGTAAGGAAAAAACCCTTAACTTATTTGCACCAGGCTTTTCAAGTCCCCCCACCCTATGCTGTGCAGACCTCCTCTCACCATCATTTCAAATGTTAGTTCCATCCTAACCAACTGGTCATCTTCTAGGCAAAGCTTGCTTCCCACCCCCCAAAGAGTTTTAACTCATTATGGAGGGAAGTTAAGAAGGGTATGGGGGACAAATGATGATGGACCGAGACTTTACTTGGGATGGTGAACACACAATACAATGTACAGATGACGTGCAGTAGAACTGGGCACCTAAAACCTGTAGAGTTTTGTTAACCAGTGTGACCCCAATAAATTCAGTTAAAAAATTATTATGGGAGAATTTTAAACATTCAAAAAAAGTGAAATTAATATAATCAACTCCCATGTGTCCATCACCAAGTTTCAACAGTCATTTACCTATCAACACAAATCTTTTTCAACAATTATTTACCAATCAACAATTCTCAATATTTTTCATCTACCCTGCTTCTTGTGATTTTTAAAGCAAGTCTGAAACATGCGGCCTCATCCATAAACATGTAGCGTTTTTTCCTCCGTAGTGAGAACTTAGTTCCATGTCTCCGTAATATGAGAACTAACCCTTTGTGGTCCCATCTGGCCCTGCTATGGTTACCTCTCCAATGTCTCCTTGCACCACTCGAATGGGGTCGATCAGGATGTCTCTGGCCAGTTTTTCAATCTTTTTCCGAAAAGTTGCACTGAATAAGAGAGCTAGAAGGTAAAGCAGATTCCATTAAACAAACGGTATGACTTCTTTTTTGAATAACCATTACATTTCCTACAAAATATATTTTTTCTATATTCAGTTTTTCAAAATAACTGAACTTTAGTTTAAAAATATGATTCACTAAGAAAAAAAGACTTGTCCCTATTCTGTTTTTACACTTTTCGGTTAAGACAGGGGTTGCTGTCAGCATGGCTCAGGAAAAGACTCTTGACTTCAAGTCAGTGGAACTGCACTGTGCATCGCCTCTACCCACCAAGAAAACCATAAATCAGGGGAAGTCACTTAGTTCTCAGCCCTAGCTAGTTCTTATCATCTATAAAACTGAGTGACTGACACCTACTGACCTATAAGGTCCCGTGCAGCTAAGATTGACTCTCATTATCTCACTCTTTATCCTGCTTTGTCAGATCATTTTTAATGCCAGGACTGATTACAAAATAAACAGAAGCTTATTCTGAGTATAAATGTGGCTTAAAAAACCACTTCATACATACTCTGTCTGTCAGGACGGACATGACTGGCTATGGATCGCACCTGGTACTCTGGAAGAAGTAGAACAGTAAAATTAATGTTAGAACTCTGTAACACAGTCTGGGATATCTGGAAAAGTCATTTTAGTAAACATCTTTATATGAGAGGTTATAAGAATTAAGAAAAGTTTGAAACTCCTAGACCCATCATTCAGCATAAAATTCTGCAACATCTGTCCTCCACCCAGCTGGGTTAGGGCCAGTGGTATGCCAATCAATACAGATGATTCAAATGTTCACACAGCTAAATGAAGGAACAGGAAAGCAAAGGGCCTTGAATGATATCAAATCCACCTACCTGAGAACACACACTTTGACCTCCTCAGCCAAAGGCATATGAATAAAATAAAGCATGGAGCAAATATTCCCCCTTTTTACAAAGACACTTTCGAATATCCTCAACTTAATTAATACCTAAGACTTTTCCTGAGAAAATACCTAAACAGAGTTAAGGTTTTAGCCTTATCCAGTCTAACCCTATCTGGGAGTATTTTTAGCTTTTCTCATGCAGAAACCCCCCCCTGCTAAGTCCAGACATAGAAAAAACTAGTATCATAAGGTAGGGGGACAGAAGAAACTGGTATTCAAAGCATACCAAATCCCATGTCAAACATTCGATCTGCTTCATCAAACACAAGGTAAGAGACTCTTTGAAGATTGGTAGCTTTCTTCTTTACATGATCAATCAGTCGGCCCTACGAGATCCAGAAAATGAACAGTAAGTATAATTAAAGGCATTAACAAAAACTTTCTAGAGCTGTGCTCCTGGCAACAGTATTAATACTCCAGTCTTAGACTGTAAGACCCTAGTCGGACAGCCTTGGATTTCATGCACTACAAAGCCTAAAAGAACAGAAAATTTGAGAACTGTTAGATTCTTCCTTTACATTGTGATTTAAATTGTGGGGAAACAGCCAGAACTACTTTTGTGAGGCATGTTGAAATGACCTAATTTAAAACCGTACTGGTAGGCTTTAGTTTAGACTATACTCTTCTAGGCAGTTTAACCATATTCTGAATGTCTTTCTGATTCTCGATGCTCTCCAGTGACCTCAAATCCATTTTCTTTCTTTTTTAAAAGATTTTCTTAATTTTTAGAGAGAGGGGAAGGGAGGAAGAGAGGGACAGAAACACAATTCGAGAAACACTGACCAGCTGCTTCTCATACCCGCTCCACCCAGGGGCTAAACCTGCAACTCAGGCATGTGCTCTAATGGTGGATTGAGCCAAAGACCTCTTGCTTTGCAGGACAAAGCCCAGCCAACTGAGCCACACAGGTCAGTGCCTGCATCTTCTAGGAGAGCATAAGAAAAACTATTTGGCCCTGGCTGGCGTAGCTCAGTGGACTGAGCGCAGGCCTGCGAACCAAACGATCGCGGTTCGATTCCCAGTCAGGGCACTTGCCTGGGATGCAGGCCAGTTCCCAGTAGGGGACACACGAGAGGCAACCATACATTGATGTTTCTCTCCCTCTCTCCATCCCTTACCCTCTAAAGATAAATAAATAAAATCTTTAAAAAAAACTATTTGAAAGAGAGAGAAATGTGTAGCTATTAACATATAGTTCAGAGAATCCTGTTGGACTTCTATTTTAGTCGACTAATCAAAACTAAACCAAAGCAGAGTATTCTCAACCCCTGCCACAGTTTAGGGAAAATTCCCTCCAATAGTTATTTTTCCACACCAAGAGAGGCTGAGAAGCCCTTTAAACCCAAGACATACTTACTGGGGTACACACAACAATCTCTGCCCCTTCCTGAAGGGCCTTGGCTTGCTCCCACATGCTCCCTCCACCGTACACGGCCACCGATCGAAGATTATATGCTTTCCCAAACCGCTTACACTCTGCATGGATCTACAAAGTTGTGGACACAATGACATATTAACAAACGTTGATGCCAACAAAAACTGCTGTCACAACCAAAACCAGAGTGCTAAAAGACACACAGAATGCAATGTCACAGAAAAGAAAAAGCTAGAAAATACTTTAAAATCAGTTTTATTCATCAAGTAAGTGAATAGATTATCATTATCATGTCTCAATAGGCTATCTGAAATCTTACTATTCACTCTCCACTTCTCTTCCTGGCCCTGTCACTGGCCTTCGACCAAGCAAAATAATGTATCCAGGAGGAAAACACAGGGAGTGGACAATACAAACAATTCCTGTATCACATTTTTTCTCTTATTACAGTAGT
The DNA here is from genome assembly GCA_004027735.1 of Carollia perspicillata. NCBI lineage: Eukaryota > Metazoa > Chordata > Mammalia > Chiroptera > Phyllostomidae > Carollia > Carollia perspicillata. The sequence continues at coordinate 25,214 of PVKM010001858.1, forward strand.
ATTTTAAGGAAAAGTGTGTATTTAGTTATATAGAAAATATGTAACAATATTTTCCAAAAGTTTCCTGGTAGCACAACAATATGAATGTACTCAATACCACCCACCGCACAATTACAAATGGTTAAAACGGGAAATTGTGTGTATTTCACTACAATTAAAAATGAAGTTTCCTGGTAATTCTACTCACTTGACTGGTTAGTCTCTTGCTAGTTCACGTATGAAAGGAGGCATTCCACACAAGGCACGTACCTGCTGGCAAAGCTCCCTAGTGGGACACACAATCACTGCAATTGGTCCGTCACCTGGTTCCAGTTCCTTTTGGTCCATTATGTGAATCAGCATGGGCCAGATAAAGGCTGCAGTTTTCCCACTGCCTGTTTTGGCAATGCCAATCATGTCCCTTCCACTTAATGCCACAGGCACACCCTAGAGAAAAAAATAAAGTGTATCTACTCTCAACCTTCTATTTTAAAGGTGTCCTGAAAAAAATCCTGGGGAAAGGGTAAATGACTATTAATGACTCTTACTTCCACTGCAACAAAAGTATCCTGGACTAAGCATACTGGCTACAAAATAACAAAAAGTGGCATGCTTTTTGACTTCTTGATTTGTAAGAAACATTATCATTCTGTTCACAAGGATCAACCACCATCTAGAAATATAAATGACTCCATTTTGCTTTAAGCAAAATATAGAGATAAAAAATTTGTAATTTATAATATAAGTAGATTGCTAAAGTTTAAAAATCTTGTCTCTTTAACAAGGTATAGACTACCTCATCCATATACAGAAAATTCTCATTTTCTGTGTAGGAATGAATAAACCTCGTAAGTAAATGTGAAACAGAAGATATTACTTTCATGGACAAAGAATTACTCCTAGTCACTGAGAGGGCTCAATCTGTCCACACAGAAATATTTTTTGTTTAGTTTAGGCCTAATGAACTATTTTCTTCAGATCGTATTTTCAAGACATTTATCAGATGCAAAACACTTCCCAGCCCCCTTAGCAACTTTTTAGAGTGGTAAATAATTTACCTTGCTCTTTAATTTTTGAGGTTTCAAAAATACTCATGGATGTCTCCCCCATCCCCTTGTTTAAAGCAAAAGTTGAAGACTAGGCCAGAGAGGGAATATATGAACACATTCTATCCATGTCAATATAGTTCTGCACTAACTCGCGTTTTATCAATCTGACTTGTTTATAAAATAAGTATAGCCACTGATTTTCATTCTACTTCATTTTTCTTTCATTATGTTCTACTTACCTGGCACTGTATTGGAGTGGGCTGTGTGTATTCAGATTTCCGAATCTGGTGCATAAGTTGTTCATCAAACCCAAAATGAGCAAAACTACTTCCTGGTCTAGGAGGTGCAGCACCAGAGACCTGGGAAAAAAGACAACTTCCAGCAATGACTTGTATTCAATATCAACAGCACTAGAAATTCAAAAGTATTTACCAGTATCTAGCATTCAGCATGAGTTTAAAGTGGAAATATAAGTCTATAGCCAAAAGCATAGGCTGTCTGAAAAGGTAAAAAATAACAGAGCTAAAACCTCATGTAAAAAATTCCATGAAAATATTCCTGAGATAACTGTCATATAATAAAATGATTAAGTGTCTAGACAGGTCTTCAATCAAAATTAACTGTCTATAAGAAATTAAAAAAAAAAAAAAAACATATCGTTCAATGAATTGGAAAAAGTCATTACCATATTTTTCTGTCTATAACATGCACCACCACCCCCAAATTTGGGAGGAATCATGGTTGTTAATACTGCTACTGGGTTTTGTTTACATATATAGGTGAAATACTATGTTATTTGTTATTAAATATTTCACATTTTTTGCTTCAAAAATTTTTCCCTATTTTCCTCCTCTAAAACCTGAGTGCTTCTATGGTCTAAAAAATACAGGTAATTTTTAAACCATTTTACATCACTATTAGCCAGATGGCAGAAAAAATAAAATTTACTCTTGAAATACAGAGTGTAAATGAGCTCTAAATATGGCATGTCTATACCCCCTGGCTACAAAAATACCTACAAAGATATTTTCTACCACCTCCATCTTTAGTCAAGTCTGAAGAGTTAATGTTCCACTTGGTGATGGTCCAGCCACTGTCAAGCATTGTTCAAACTGTACCCAGGTGAATTATAACCTCCACATTGATTCCAATAGCAGTAACCTTTCAATGCTTCCTCTAGTGATGCTATTCCTAATCAGGATTTCACTTAAAAGGCATTTTTATGGGGGAGGGGGAACATTTAGAAAACACACACACACCTCTGAGAAAACAGAAGTTCAAACATCACATAGCAACTGGTAAGGCCAGGAAGCTGTCTACACCAGAGTAGCTATCACCACAGTATCTATGTATATTTCACTTAACATGTAGCAGCACCCTGAATAATGTGGCCAATGTAGAACCTAAACTTTTTGAGTGGACTATTAAAAAAATTACTGTGAAGTAAGTGCATGGGTGTTTTTTAAAAGGTGTTAGTTTCTTCTAATTAAAAAATATATGTGCTGTATGTAATTTGAGAAGTGTATCTGAATTTTGAAGTATTCTGACTGCACATATTGTCCATACCTACTAATCCTGTCTCCTCTCCCTGAAGATGGGGACTCCTACCTTTCATCTCTAGCCCACCCAACAGTTCTCACCACACTGTACTCACTGGAGAAATACCTGCTGATTAATTTTAAGATCTCAATGACTTACTGTACTACACAACATACAGTGTTAACCAAGCAATTTAGCATTCATGTTATGACATGTGAAAAAACAATCCTATCCTAAAATAGCTGGAAGACTAATAATACAATAAAAACAAGACACGTGAGCCCAAGGAATGAATATATTATCACTCTACCAAAGACAGTTCAGACACCATTAGAAAAAAAACTCAATGTTATTTTAGTTTGGGTAAGAATACTACTAACCCTAAATATTACTATTTAACTTAAAAAGAATATCCAGGGGCAGGGCAGCAGAAGGAAGTGGTGAAGGTGGAAGAAGATATGGGGGGTATGAACGGTGATGGAAAAAATAAAATTAAAAATGCATTTGAAAAACATCTGGTGTAATGACTGACTTACCCGAAGATTTAGCTTATGCCGGAGGTCTATCAGCTGCTGTGGGGTGAGGTTGGTTATCTCTTCATGCTCATTGTAAAAATTTTTTTCAAATGGTGGATAGTCAATCTGCAGGTCCAATTATTCAAAGTTAGTCTAGAATTCAAGAGTCAATCCTGTGAGTTTGATTTTAATGCAAAATAACCTTTTACAAATATTACACATGTAAAGCCATAACCAACAAGAGAACAAAAGAATTCACTTACTCGTGACACCCCCCACAACGTACAGCCAGTCAGTACCTTCCCCAAATCCCATTTTCAACATAAACACCAACCTGCATTCTAAAGAGATTCTTAAGAACACACTTCAGATTTGAACAATCTTGATGCAGACTAAAGAATCTCTCTCTACAATGCCCAAGGCCTCAGATTTTAAAGAAGGATTTTAAAGGAGACGGCCCACCCTATAACATTTAAATATTTTGGAGAAAGCTGTTCACTTAGCTCTAGGCATTTAAAAACATTTCTAGTATTTCCTTTGGGGAGTGATCTGTGTTCAGAGGATGAGCTCCTTTTTTTGGGGGGGTAGGGAGTGGGGAACATGGAACTGTTTAACTAACTTTTTAAAAAAGGACTGACCAAGCATTTCCAATTTCAAAGAGGGAAGAAGTAATTTCTGCTATTTTTCATAGCTTCCTGTACTAAAAATACAAAACAGAAGCAAACCATCACATATGAAATTGGCTACATGATGTTCTTTTTGGCAACATGGTATGCCTACTATAAAAACTCTTTTTAAAGAAGAATGTAAGCTTCTGCTAGATGGTCAAAATTTTCATAACTCTGGATATAACCTAAAATTAATTATTAACAGGCAGGAAATTTTTGTTATGCACCCCACAATGCTGTACACAACAGGAGTTTCTTTAGTTGTCTTCTCTTTATCAGAATGGACGATCAGTGAGGGCAAGAATTTTTGTCTTTGTCCATAAATTTTATATATAAATATGTAAATTTTTATATTAAAAACCTAACAACGGGTGGAGAGTCAGCGGCCATCACGGGGCAGGGGCAGGAACAAAATGAGGAGAAAGCCGGTTATAGGTAGAAGGGGTATCCTTCCTTCCTTCTGGTCTCTCCGGGCAGGCTGCCCATTACATACATTAAGACCACTGTGAATACACCAGCATGAAGTTTGAGTGCTTTATCAAGTATCTCAAATATTTTTAGTAGATGATTATTTCAAGTACTTATGTGCTTTCCTAATTGGATTTTCACTCTTTATTGTGCACACTTCTTCCTAGAGCAGGTTCAAATATTTAGTTTCATTTGCCACATGTAAAATACCAAGGTATTATGTGGTAGCATCTGTGCAAAAGGAAACATTTAAAAAATGGAATAGACCAGTAGTTCTCCAACTTTTCAGCCTCAGGTACCCTTTACACTTAACAAAAATGAGTTTTCTCTTATGTAGGTTGTCTCTATTGATATTTACTGTATTAAAATTAAAACAAAATTTAAATGTATTAATTCACATCTTTACAAATCTCTAATGTCTGACGAAAGAAAATGGTTCTGACTCCATGCAAACTGTTGTGGTATGTGCTATTAGCCCATGAAGAAAATGATATGATTTTGGGGGGAAAAACATTTATTAACAGCTTTTTCAAATTCTTGTGGCTTTTTACTCTTCTTCGATACTATTACTAAAACCTGACAAGAGGTCATTTTGTAAAGGTTATCTTTATTGTGTACTCTGAAACCACATCATGAACTTTTCAAATTTCATTACATTATAACCTATGGGTCTATCATGCATTTTGAATGGAGTCTTTATTCATGCATGATTTTACAACATCGTGCACTGGCCAACTGAAAACACTGGTATACTGAGGTAGTAGGCACATCATTCAAATGGTGAAATTTCATTTTATATTTCTTAAAAACCATAATTATTACCACCAATGTATTACAACAAACTTGAAATATTGGAAAGCTGTCAAGCGCACTGTGGTGAATATGTTTCTCAAATTCTAATTTTTGGTTGAAAGCTTAAATTTCTATCCTTGTTAATAAACACTCCCAACTGTTTTCAAATGTCATTCATTTTCTCAAGTGAAAACAATGTTCCATGGAAAAAGCAGCTACTTCAACTCACAACTCAAACACCCAAGTGCTTTGTTAGTGCTTCCTATTTTGTGACACGGAATAAAGATATCTAACATAAGGGCCGAGATTTCATAAATAATAATTTTTACTATTTCAAAAATATTAAGTGACTGGCTTTTTTTTTTTTTTTAACTGTGATGGTCTGGCAGGAAAGAATATATTGACTAGAACAGTTGGTACTAGTGTCTTGATTCATACTAAGGTGTTAGCAGTTTTATCTACCACTGCTTTCAGCCATTGATGCAAATGCTGACCCAGAAAACAAAAGGCAAAAATCACAGCCATTATTATGAAAAGCTTTTTGACTTTGCAGAATCCATCAAGAGTCCTTGGACTGCACTTAAAGAACCACTGTTCTAGATCTAGAATACTAGGGTATGCAAGAGCTAGTCTGATATTTAACCTCCACGAGATACTGATTCTTTTTTTTTCAAGTGCATATACTAATATCCTTATTTCCTTTTCCTAATTTAAGGAACCTGTAATTCCTGGTACCCTTTGAAAGAACAGTCTCTTATCTGCTCCAGGTCTGATAAAAATTGTAAAGGTTTACAGCAATTAAAAAAGTGCAGTCTAAGGGCCCATTTTGAATGGAAGATGGTAAATGATAGTGTGGAAAAGAAGAACAATTGTTTGAAAAAAAAATTCTTCACACAAAATTAAATGTGAACAGGCGATTCAGCTGCACTTTAAACAACACGGGCTGTAAAGCCTGCATCACTCAGTCACTTTTTGACTCAATCACTTAGCAGAGCTGACAAGATCCCAAAGAACAAATACTCTCACGATGTAAGGAGAGTAAGTCAGGAGTACTCAGTCACTGAGAAAACCTAAATATTAATGCTGAAGAAACTGTATTAGCTTGAAACTAAAATCAAATTCAGCAAGAAACACCATACCTCTGAATGGTCAATGGGAGGAAGAGGATCAATGATTTTTTTGGAAGGTGCAATTGGATTTCCATCACTATCATATTCCAAATTATCTTCCTCTTCCTCTTGAACCACACCAGCAGTTGGGTTCTCTGCCATGTATCGAAAATAAGCTTCCTGCAGGAAAGCACAAGAACATAATCATACCAAGTACAACTGGGAACATTTCTGCTCCTGTAATTAGTGTACACAGTGTACCAGATGACTGCAGTTTAAATACCTACCAAGTAAGACAAGACTTTTACTAGTAACGATTCCTTTAACAATAGCAGTACTTGGAGGGACAATCAGAAGAAATGAGCGAGACAGTTAGTACTATGAAATGATTTAACTTAACAAAAGACTTACAATCTGCCTGTTCCACATCTTTCCTGGGGTGGCGTGTCTACCTACCCTGCCCAGAGCTGTGGAACACACGCTGTGCTTTACCAATCCAAGTTTAGAAGCTGACACTGATTAGAAGAGTCACAAACCTGGAAAGGGCTACTGCTCACTTTCGTTCCTCTCTCACCATCCCATAACTGAACAATGAGGAAAAAAATACTAAAGGACAGTCATTAATGTTCCATCTTGAAATACAAAAATCACAAACAGAACCCCTAGAAAGAGGCAGAGGTTAGATGTTGCTAAAGGGCATCAGTAGATCACATACTACTCTACTTCTTGATTTATGAGAATAAACATTAATTTGGATTTAAAAAATCAAGCTGAATAAAGCTATTTTTTTGATGTCACAGTTGATCAAAAGTTCCATCTTCAACATGGAGGAAAGCCATGTAAATCTTTTTATTACCAATTGGTCATACATGTAGAAAAGGAGCAAGTCAAATGACATTCCCTGCTGAATGTCAGGAATGGCCATTTCAGTGAAGGCAAGCTCTAGCTTGTCCCCAGGACAGACTTTGTGGGATAAAAATAAAAGATAGAAATACTGCATAGGAACTCACTTGGTCATCTTCCTCTTCAATGTCATCTCGAATACCCCTGGAAAAACAAGCGGAGAAACAAACTTCCCTGCAAATGTTCCACATACCCAGCTCCATACTTATAGCAGATTAGTGTTGAATTCCATACAGCACAGGAACTCTCAACACTAATAATAACAAAGCAGCAATAAGCACACTGTAAACTATCCATCCCTCATATATGCGTAGCTTCTGTATGCTGCAGTTTGCATTTCTTTTAAAAGGGGTGACATGGTACCCCTAGAAACATCAATTACTAACAAGGGTGTAAGGAGTAAAAACTTCTGAAGACATATACCCAAGGATCCTAGCCTTGTGAACCCCATACAACCAACAATGCAGTTGTGAAAAGCATTTTGTATTTTTTTTAAATTCTGCTTTTGTTATATGCTAAAAAGAAAGTCACAATTTTCTTAATGTCCTCCAGTTTTTAGCTCTGGGGTAACTGCATTCAACTAGAACCCTTGGGGACAGAGAGAAAAATAAATAAACTCTTGGTAAGTTTGAGACTACAACTCCTACTAAGCGGTTCACACAGAGGACGGGATAAGTGTCGCCCACTGCATCTCTCAGGAGCTACTGAAAATATGGTTGCTTAGTTCGCACAACCATCTCTTTCTGATCAGACTTTCTGCCTATCCTAGAGTACTTGCCATTCCTAAGGCCAGCTACACCACCAGTACAGGGCAACTGAAAGAGGATGCAACGCACAGTAAGCAGCGAAGAGAGGGCTGAACCTCCCTATGGCACAGGAACCTTGGGGGCAGGCCTAAAGCACTGATTACCGAGCAGAGGGCAAAGTCCAATCGTGCCTACTTGTGTCTGGTAGCAGAAGCTTTAAGAGGAGTGTATTTAGCAACGGACAGAGAATTCTCTTTCCTAGAAAATAATGTATTTCAAGTTCTGACCAACTGCTGAAGCATGGTGTCACTCCTTAAATAAATTTTATTATTTATTAATCATATAGTTTTTAAATGACAACCACCATTATTTCTCATAATCAATCCTACAAGCATTAACCTATTTTATATTAATTATAGAACAAAACTCAGAACAATGAACCCAAACTTTAGTAATTATGCTTTAACTTCCACTGTAATTCATTCTTGAGTTAATTTAAAAAAACTACAGAACACCAAATACCATTCTACCAAAAATGGTTTTTCATTACTGCAAATTTAAAGACTTTTGTCATCCCTATTATCTGCAGAAACATGTTCAAGATACAGGGATAACTTCATGTCAAAAAATTTATGTATTTTAATTTTTCCTCTATAAACTTTGGGAGGTAATAGGTTATATAATTTTTTTTCTATATAACCTTTGTGAGGGAGGGAGAAAACAACTTACTTTACGTTTTTTCTTTCCTTGTCCTTTTCTTCAAGCCTCTTCATGTCTCTAGCCGCCTGATCCTAATGAAACAAAAGGCTGCATGGAATCATATCAACTAAAAAGGAAATTTCTTCACATAGAACTTTCAGATTTGAACAAGGGCCATCATACTTTTAGCTATGCATTTTTGACAACTGCATTTTTACAGTTTTTCAAATACCCAAATGTTCTAAAAACTTGGCTATACGTGGACTGTACAACTTTTATCTGCAATCTATTACATGCATAGGAAAATCAGGAAAAATGCTTGGTTACTCTTTTTTAAATGGATAATAATCGTGACTGTAAAGGACCTTAGATTCAGGCAAATCAGGCTTTCTCAAGGTGCAACTTAAGACCATTTATGTGACATTACCATTGGCGCTGGTTAAAAAGGGCAGATTTCTGGACCTGACTCTGGAAAGGTTGTTATTAACCTGGGCAATTTTGTCCCCATGGGCATTCGATGATGCCTGGAGACATTTCTGACTGTCACAAATTGAGGGGGGAGGGGGAGTGAGAATGAAGCAGAGATTCTTACTAGTATATAGTGGGTCAAGGCCACATATGCTGCTAAACATCCTACCACGCACAGAATAGTCCCCATGGCAAAGAATTATCGAGCCCCAATAGTCCCGAGGTTGAAAACCCTGTTCTAAACCTACTAAACAGAATCTTGTGGGTAGAGTTAAATGCATGTAATTTTTCTATAGGCATTCTTACACAAAACAAACTAATAACCACTGATTGAAATCACCGTATTTCTGGATCATAAGACACACCTAAGTTTTAGAGGAGGAAAATAGAAAAAGAATTTGAAGCAAAAGATGTGGTAAAATATTTAATAACATAAAATTTCACCAATGCGAATGCAAACAGAACTCAACAGCAGCATTAACAACCATTATTCCTCCCAAATTGGACAGGGGTGGGTGGGGTCTTGTAGTCTGAAAAATACAGCAATTCTTTGTTTTATGTATGTGAAAACCAAAGTCAGAAGAATGTTTCTCAAGGTTAAACACATGCTGCAGAGCTGTTCTTATTATAAAGCAACATGAAATTTTCCAACTTCTTTGATTAAAAAAAAAAAAACAAACCAAAACACTGTATTAAATCTGACATCGTCAGGAATCCTATCTAATCAAATGATCCTTATAAAAAGAAATTATTTTAAAAAGAAATATACACAATGTACTTTTCAAGGGACTGAACCAAATAGAAGATATACATGGCAGGGCAAAAGGTTTACAGGCTATGAGTGTGCAAAACTGAGTTTATTCTTACATGATTATTAACTATTGTATGATTTTCTTTTTCTTTTTTTTTTTTTTTAATATTTTATTTATTTTTAGAGAGAGGGGAAGGGAAGGAGAAAGAGTGGGAGAGAAACATCAGTGTGTGGTTGCCTCTCATGTGTCCCCTACTGGGGACCTGGCCTGCAACCCAGGCATGTGCCCTGACTGGGAATCGAACCGGCGACCCTTTGCCTCACAGGCCCGTGCTCAATCCACTGAGCTACACCAGCCAGGGCTGTATGATTTTCCATATGAACAACTGTAAACCCGCTTTTGCCTCCACTCACATTTGAGGCTATAACTGAAGTGAAGATGACATAAGCAATGTAACATAAGGAACGGGACACAAACCCTCATGAAACATTTCTTAATCCACACAAATCTTTTTTGAGGGGAACAAAGGCTAAAAATAAATTTTTGTTTTGAGTTTTATCACTAGAAAAGTTTACATATATCGAAGATTAGGAATTTAATACATACAATACTTCACCAACAACTCTCTCTCCAAGATCAGATATTATCCAATATCTCTGTTCCAAAATCAGCAAAACCTCTTCAGATACTATACCAAAAAATTCCAGAAGAATGATATCATTCAAAAAGACTGAATCTCCAAACTGCTTCAACTACTTGAAATGCCAAGCAACAGAATATGGGCCATTCTTGGATACTCCTACTCAGAAAGGGCAATGGCAGGCTGCACTACCAAAAACCAAATCTAAATTTAGACCTAGAAAATGAGCTGATTTTTCTTCTAATTCATCACTAGGGATAGCTCAAGAAATGAGAAACACTGCCCTTCGAGAAATGTCCATATCTCAAGAAAATAAAAAATATATATATACATATGTAAAAAGATATCTCAACATGACAGTCTTATTTACTGCCTTTACTTATAAAGAGAACCATTTAACATATTTACTAAGTCATTACCATGGTGCAAAGCACATGTGCATTATGACGAGTTCTGGTAAGTGTTATGGCATAAAAATACACAGTGTTATAAGAACTCAGACACAAAACGATATCCTAGAAAGAATACGGACTTTGGAGTTGAATCCTGGCTCTGCTAACCTATTGTGTGTATATTCTTTGGCAAGTAATTTGAGTTGTTGTAAATCAAAGGCAGGAAATTCAAATACCTAATGGGTGCCAATCGCAATGAATGAAGCGAGCCAGGATAAGAAAAGGTGTATTCTTTTGACAGACATGCTTTGCCTGTACTTTAGTAAGCACGAATATTTTTCTAAAGCATGCTCTAATTTTTCTTATATAACATAGCCCTGAATATTTTATTTTTTGATATTTGATAAGAGGCCCAAGCCTAGAAAAGTATTTTTCCACTATAAGAAAACCACAATGCAAGTGTGACACTAAATGGATCTAACTGGTGGCCTCTATGTCAAGAAGACAACAAGGGATTGGTAGAACTGTGGTGAACCAGAAAAAGCATGCCTTGTCTACAGAAAGCAGTCATTGGCTCAGCAACAGCCCGCTTTTTCCATGAAAGAATGCAGGCTTAGTATTACCAAATCCTCCACTTTTTTTAAGAGTCCAAACTTTTAGAGGAAACCTCCTGATCTTAAACATGTCAGTTCACATTTTTAAAAAGCAATGTCTAGGCCGACCAAAAACACACCCATATTGGGTTCTTTCTTTCTCTCCTTCCTTAGAGAGATGAACTGAAGACTTTAAGTAACAAGTAAGTGAGTAATCTGGAAGGACTTTACTTCATAAACAATGAAGTGACAGTTCTAAACATGATAAGAAACATGCTTTAGTATTAGTTTAATTACTCTCTAACTATATACCACCTAAACGAAAGAGCAAAGGGCCCAAAGAGGAGAGAATTTAGACCAGGCAAGAGTTAATAAGGGAATAAAAAAGGGTGAACACAGCGAAAACAAAAGGAACAGATGCAAAAGAATTTGTAAAGACTGACAGAACCTGGCAAATAAGTGAAGGCAGCATGATGTACTAGAAAGAGCTAGGCTGTCAGCACTACTAAGCAAGTTAAGTCCCAGCTCCGCCACATAGTACCGATGTGATCTGGTGCAAAGGGATTCGAATTATCTTAGGGTTCAGTTTTCTTACTAGTTATGTAATTACATTTACATATTTTCTTTCTGCCTATTCCTCAAGGTTATCCTGAGGGTAAAATGAACTAAGTGGTGAACATGCTTGATCATCAGTTAAAAAGAAAATGAGAGGGACAGGTAACAAAAAGTTAAAGCCAAGGTGACTGTGTGAATATTGGTGCCATTAAGAGGTGTAAGAAGAAAAAGACAATGAACTGGTTTCAACGTGCCAGGAGCACATACCCATATAAAAATGGCCGACAAGCTTCTAGAAAAGCAGAGCTGAAACCAAGGAAGAGACTAAAGACATGACCTGTTCATAGAGAAGTTAAGTTGCAGAAGTGGATGAGGGCCCTAAGGAATGTATAGAGTGAATATAGCAAATCAATAGAAAATGGCAGAATTATATTTGAAAAACTAGAAGAGAATCACAAGAACAGACAACAGTCACATAGATACATAATGCTATTTTTGGTACATCAATAACATGGTAGCCACATTTTTAAAGAGTTATCTCAGAGATACAAAAATACAGATGAAATTATTATGTTTAGTTTAAATAATCTAAAAGAGGTGTGAGATGAGTTAGATAGCAAAAGTTAACGGATAAAGTAGGGGTGAAGGGTACATAGGGTGGGGGCTCATTTTATATTCTACTTTTGTATGCATTTAAATTTTTTCTTAACAACAAATAAATAAATAGAAGAAAGTCAAAGAGCTGGGAGAAAAGGTCAAAATTCAAAATCACAAACGCCTATGAGAAGAATTTTAAGAAAAGTGGTCACAAGTTTCAATCACTTCAGGGAGGTCATAAATGTTGATGGTAAGAAATACTAAACATTGAAAGTACAGAATTTGTAATTTTAGGAAGTTCCTTAAATTTGTCTCACATATGTATTTAATAAATGAAGATCGAATGAGATAATGCACACTCCATCTAAGAATATACCCAGAATTATTAAAATAAAATACACACAAAAATCTTGAGCTATTATGTTCAAGGGTCACAGATCAACTGGAAATTTATTTAAGAAAAGAGTACTAGCCCTGGCTGGTGTAGCTCAGTGGACTGAGCACAGGCCTGTGAAGCAAAGAGTCGCCGGTTCGATTCCCAGTCAGGGCACATGCCAGGGCTGCAGGCCAGGTCTCCAGTAGGGGACACATGAGAGGCAACCACACATTGATGTTTCTCTCCCACTTTCTCCCTCCCTTCCCCTCTCCCTAAAAATAAATAAATAAAATATTTAAAAAGAAAGAGAGAAAGAGAAAAAGAAAGAGGGAGGGAGTGAGGGAGGGAGGGAGGGAGGGAGGGAAGGAAGGAAGGGAGTATGAGAACAAAATTCTCCCAAGAAAGGGCCAGAAAAGAAAGAAAGAAAGAAAGAAAGAAAGAAAGAAAGAAAGAAAGAAAGAAAGAAAGAAAGAAAGGAAGGAAAGAGTATGAGAACAAAATTCTCCCAAGAAAGGGCCAGAAAACAAATTCTGAATGAGGAATGAACAGTAGGTTCATTTGGGCTCCTTCTAATTGCTGAGCATTTTAATAAAAGAGTTGATACTTGCTTCCACTTCAGCCATGAATGCCTCCAAGGGATCATCATCACTGTCAGAATCTGCAGGCTTGGAACGGAATTGCTGGCGAGTAGGTGAGTTTTCAGCAGGAATATAAGGTAAATCAACATTGCTAGAGTCTTCTTCCTCATCTTCAAAATATCTGAAAATTAAGATGCATGATTGGTAAAGTCAATGTTTAGTTTGGGGTCAGTGAATTTTTCATTTAACATAAATGTTTATTATGATATACGTTACTATGAATAAATTTAAACTACATAGGTTAGAGACCTCCAGGCTTTGGCTAAAGACTTAATAATTGTTACTTAATACAAGCAGAATTCTAATATTGCCAAAAACAAAAACAAAAACACTAATGGCAGATTCACTATTTCAACAGTGGCTGTTCAAATTAATTTTCAGTTGTAAAATTTTTAGTACAACAGTGTATCATGGCCAGATAGATATAGCAAATATTAAGGAATGCATGCTATGGAAAAATTTTTTTCTTTTAGATTTTATTTATTTATTTATTAACAGAGGGAAAAGGAGGGAGAAAGAAAGGGAGAGAAACATCAATGTGTGGTTGCTGCTCAAGCACCTCCCACTGGGGACCAAGCCCGCAACCCAGGCATAACTGGGAATTGAATCAGCAACCCTTTGGTTCACAGGTCAGTGCTCGGTCCACTGAGCCACACCAGCCAGGACAGAAAAAAATTACTTTCAATGAAATATTAAAAACCTATTTTATTATTATAATCCTTTAAAATTTTTTAGAGGTATGTTCATTAGGCTAGGGACTCTTCCATCAGAAGTTCTGGGCTATTTTCTGAGGACCAACAGAAAACTTCTAGAATTAAAAAAAATGCTCAATCTCAAACCATTCATCATACTACCTAAGTATTCAGAAAAGACAACTTCAAAGTCTGGAGAGTATCACTTTCTCACTAACAAAAATCCCGGAAATGGCTATAGATCTTTATAAACTAAAACAAAGCAAACACATTGTTTAGACCTTACCTCAAAATTAAATAAAACAGTAATATAACCAGATATTTAATAAATTTAAATATAGTATAATTATAGTGAAAGTATAATTATAAATAAACAAGTGTAAATAAATAATGGCAGCTTAAAATTTTAAAGCATTTCCTCTTTATAGGAACTTTTTAAAAGCTGTTATGTGCCACACACACACACATATTCATTTACATTGGTTTCATTTAACTGAACATAGGTTTTCATTTAATAAAAATGTGTCCCTGAACTGGTCAACTGCTCTCTAGAATAATGACTCTTGACTTTGTTGAACCTGAAACATCTACTTCTGTACTGAATTCCTGAATGCTATAACAGCTTTTTACAATGCTACTGTTGTACTTAAAAAACTCCTGATATTGAGAAGCTCTTTTTTAATTAAAAAAAAAAAAAACCTCCAGCAGTGTCACAACAAGGCAGAAGAAATTAATAGCAGCAAGAAATTCTTCAGATTTAACAAAAACAGAAATTATACAGGAATTAGAATTCAAATCTTCAAATCCCATCTTTCTATAATAACCAAAGTTAAAAAAGATAATTGCTAAGTATGTTTCCTGAGAACTGTGGACAGAAATCTGAGATTTTTCTAATACTATTAATATCTTACAACATAATAGTTTTAAGGACTTGGGTGTTGAGGCAAACTGTGTCTCTACCAGTTCTGACAACTGCCTGTGTTTACAAAACAATTTATATGGTATCAATAGAAGACCTCAGTAAAGACCACTGAAAATCTCTTCAGTCATATTTAGGCCTGGATGACCTCAAATCCTTTTTGGAACAAGTAAAAGCATAAGTAAGCACACAAGTATTATATTCCTTACAAATGAGTAAAGGTGACAATTTATCTTATTAGCAACAATGCAATTCAGTGAGATAACCAATTTAAGAAGTCATATTATTGCTCAGGAAATAGAGTGTTTCTTTGTCTCAATTTCTGCTGACAGAATTAATTATCTCAAAGCCCGACCTTTGCTAAATTATCAGGAATTACCACTTACGCATTTTCTTCATCAAAATTGGCTCGTTTAGATCCAATTTTGTAGAAAGAAGGGAGCTGTGGTGGAGCCGACTTTCCAAATCCGGAAGAAGAACTGGTTGCCCCAAAGGCACTGTGGGATTGCTGTGGGAGTTTTGGTTCCTCCTTCTTTCCAGCACTAATGGCAAAACCTCCAAAGCCAAATCCCCTCTTCGTGCCAGGGCCACCTTTATTCCAGTTCATGGTGGCAACAATTGATCTATTAGTGACAAGATACATTAATATAAATTTAACTTTATACATAGCCCGTTGATTTTCTTTCCCAACTCTACCTACAATTTCATTTTAAACTTTTGCCCCCCACTTAAAACTTCATCTTTGTAATTCAGATACCCAATATGCTAATTTTGGTGAAATGGTTACATTCTCTCAAATACTTTATTTTTCATTGCGGTTAGAGAGAAGGGAAGGGAGGGGGAAACACCAAGGCGAGAGGCCATAAGAGAGCAGCAAAACTCAGTTGCCTCCCACACACATCCCAACTGGAGCTGGAATGTGGAACCTGGGTGATGTGCCCTGACTGGGAATCAAACCCATAGCCTTTGGTTATAGGGCGACACTTCAACCAACTGAGCCATACTGGCCAGGGCACAAGTTACCTAAGTTTTGTTGAAAAGCAGGAAGCTCATAAAGCAAACAAGAACAAAATTTTAAAATACCTGCTATTTCCTCTCAGATATGTAATTTTGCTGATCTCTTTTTGTTATTTTTTTCTACACTTATATATATACACACACACAATATAACACAAAACTAAAACCCTACTGTACATATTTCTTTCAGGTACTGATTTTTTCACCTAATGGTACACTATGAACATCTTTAAATGTCAATAAATGTACTTCTCCACTGTTTTATGATGTTGTGAAATATATCATACAGCTATATCATTGTGCATACCCTTAATTATTTCTTTAGGATCAATCTTTAAAATGTGATTGCTTAACCAAAGGGACAGTGCATTCTAACTTTAAAAAATGTTAATTACTACTCACATTTATGAAAAATAAATGTAAGTCAAATACATTCAGTCAAATAAGAGAGTAAAACAAGGTGAATGATTACGATTCAAGGTAATTCAATGTAAAAGCATGAGTTACACATACAGAAATAGCTGGAGGGTTGTTAATCAAAATGCTAACTGCAGTTGTTTCATTTTTACTTTCTTCTTTGTATTAAAGTTTACCACTAATAATAAAAATTATAATGCTCATAATGGACTCCGAAGTCAATGTGGAAGAGTTTCAAAAACAGCTTTTTATCGACGACACTGTTGAAGGGACAAACAACATGCTCTACTTTTCTGGTTCTGTGACCCTCCGCCATATGCGCCTCACAGATTTTGCTTGAACTATTATATAGCACTTAGTTCACTCTGCTTAGTATTCAGCTTGATTTATGATACAGCAAACTTCACCCTTGGGCTACCATTAGTTCCACATTGGGACTATCTTTATTCATTTTGGACTTTCCACAGAAGTTAATGCATGGCTAAAATAATTACTTGATAAGTATCGGTTTGCCTAAACTTAATTAAGACCATTTCCTACTGTCTTCAGGAATCCTTTTAATGGAAATAATTCTAATTCTAACGTAAGTCTAGTGAAATGAGATTCAGTAAGAGTATTTACAAGCAAGATGTTGTTAGTAATACGGAACTAGGGAAAGTCACATCCAAGTGAGGTGAGCATTCAGATGCGCAGCAAAAATCCTCCTCTGCGTTCTTCCAGATCCTGGCCCCAAACCCTCCTGATGCATGTTGCTGATTCTGTCACTCCCTTCAATTCAGTAACTCTTCAGTTACTCAAGTAAAGCTGGAAGAAGACTCTCCATTGCAGCAAAAAACTACTTTATCATTCTTATCTCCCAGGGTTTCCCCACATGGTCTCTTTGGTAAACGCTCTTCCTCCTACCTGGATTCCCTCCCCACCAAATCTCTTATTACACGTACCTACCAAAGTCCTATCCTTCAAAGCCCATCTCAGTACCAACTGCTAGAACTATGACAGGAATACAATTCCACCAGAGAAGTGCCATCTCCTTCCTCATTCTCCCTTCCTAGTCATAAAACAACCAACATTTAATCCTATTTGTGTCTTTGTTTTATCTCTCCAACTCCATGTTATGGGTTTCATGCATGAAGAAACAGGCTTCTCTATTTTGTTTGCAAAACGAAAGAGTATATATTCATTAATCAAGTTTATTCAATACAGGAGACTCAAGGAGATTTACAAACTGGGCAAACAGAAAAATTAAAGGTAGTGTAAGGTCCTACTTGGTATGGTTCTAGGCACTAAAATACTGTGATTTAGTAGGAAATCATAATATCATAGTAAAATAACACAAACTATGCAGCCAGACTATGTTCAAACTCAAGCTTTACCACTAACTTGATATGAATCTCAAGGAAGCTCAAGGAAGTCACTTAGCTCCTCTGTGCCTCAGTTCCCTGTAAGATGGTAAGAATATCACCTACTTCACAGCTGGTGTGAGAAACTGAGTTCATACACAAAAACACATTTACAACATAGTAAGTACACAATATTTATTAGGAGTTATGTTTATCATTTTTCTCCAGAAATCAGTTTCTCTATTGGTAAATGGAGAATATCAAGTTACACTTCTCAGATTTCTTTCAACTCCGGGATTCCATACATAAGTGCTACATGACACTGAAGATGTCAGAGATCACTACCAGCCGACAAATGAGAATAGGCTTCGTAAGAGAGCTAGAACCCGTGGGAGGCACAGAAAGATGCAAGCTGGGTAGAGTGTGAAGGAAGACATTGTAGGAGAAAAGCTAGAAATAGCAAAGGCTAGAAAGTTAGAATAAATGTGGAACATAAGAAAGATAAATTGTCTTGAGTTTATATTTTGGACAATGGTGGAAAATAAATACAACTGATTATAAAACCACATTACTTTATCAAAACTTGTGTTTTGGGAGTAAGAGAAGAATTCTGGTGACATCTGATTAGCATCCACCTAATAATATGCCTTGAGAATATTTCACACACCATAAACCAGCCAGTTCTTTAACAGAAATCTGTACAAGGCCTAAGAATTTCATCACTTTCTTCTAAAGCCAAATATAAATTAATGCTGGGTTATACTTATTTTAGGAGCATCTTTCCTCTCCGTTAACTTAAAGAAACTAAGAACTGATTATGTGAATAGTACCAAATTGATAAAAACCAAAATAAAATCTGTACTCCTCTATGAATTATACTGTTTTAACAATACAATCTAAGTCAGCTCTTACCACTCCTCTGCTCAAACTCTCAGATGGTTCCCATCTCAAGCAAAGCAAAAGTGAAAAAGCCTCATAATAGCCTAAAAGGTCCTGGCTATTCTGCTCCCACCCTCAATTCTTTTTCTTTCCTGACCTTGAATCTCCTAATACTCCCTCCTTTGCTCACAGTGCTACAAGCACATTGGTCTTCTAATTGTTCCTCTAACAGGTCAGCACTGTCCTCTTCCAGGCCTTTTACACTTACTGTTCCTCTGCCTAGAACATTCCTTTCCCCAGACACTGGTCGGGCTCATCATCCCTCACCTGCTTTTTTAGTCTGCTTAGCTTATCTATACATTTCTTATCTATGAATACATTCCTGACCACTCTCTTTCAAAATGCAACAACTTCCCATCTATCTTTCCAGCTATATTTTTTCCTAAGGCACTAATAATCTAACATACAGTAGAATTTATATATTTGTTTACTGTCTCTCTTCCTCTCGCTGGAAAGTAAGTTTCAGGAGGACAGGAGTCAGAGACCTGTGCTAGGGAATAGGCACACACACTAGGCACCAATGAGAACATTTCTTAAATGAATGAGTTGCAAATTAGGCCATATAATGCCCCTTCTAGGTACAGAAAAACAGCATACTTTTTTTTTCACTGAGAATCTAAAAATTAATTTTTGTATGAAACACTTATTGCTCACCTCCTATGTGCCAGAACTGTGCTTGGCTCTGGAAAGTTACAGTGAATAAGAAATAATCTCTGCCTATTGGGAGCACCGGGGTATTTATATGGGGGAAAAGAAATACAGAAACAACGTTACCCCAAACAAAACACAAAGAAGCAAAGGAAATATTTGGAATCTGAAGGAGGGGCAAAAGAGGAAATGCTTCCTTCACTAAGGTGACAAGGAAGATATGTATGATTTCCCCCAAATTCACGACTACTAAAATTTCTCTTTATGTTATTGGTTCGTAAACTTGCAACTCCATGTAAATTACTTACTCACACCAGACAGGCTTTTAGGCAGGCCGCAGAAAAGTTTGGGTGACAATGGTGATGCTAATCACTCCCTGCTGAAGGCTGCGCGAAGATCACCGACTGTCTCTCGTCCTCCGATTTGGCAACTTTTGCCTACAGGCTCCCTCCGACTAGGAGGCTTGCCTCCGCCAACTGCTGCCGGCTAAAGTCAGCATCCCCCGGTGGCTATCCCTACCAGGGAGCTCGGCACCTTGCAAATCCCTTCCGCAGCCAAACGAGCGGGCGCCGCCTCGGGAAAGCCGCCAACTGGGCCTCCGCAAGTTACGGGAGAAGCGGGAGCCGTGGGAGGGCGACGCGGCTCGGAAGGGCCTTTTGGGGCCTCAGCCCCATACTCCCAACCCTCGCCCGCACCCTGGGCCTCCGGCGCCCAGGCGCTCCGCCGACTCTTTGTTAAGTGAGGCCGCGGTTCCCCGGCCTTCCCTAGGCCCCGCAGTTGCCTTCAGTGCCACCAAGGGGCCGCAACACCGCGTCCAGACCCACCTCGCACAAACCTGCTGCTATAGCGGAACCTATTACTTCCTCCAACGCGGGGAGAATCCCACGGGCCGAAGTACGCGCGGACCAGGCCGCGTCCCGCCGCGCTCCTCCCTCTCCGCCCCTTTCACCGCCGCTGCCGCCGCTTCTGGACCCGTTGCCGACTGTGGGGGAGGGGAGTGCAAACCTGACATGCGCATTGCAGAGCGCGGCCCGAAAGGCGGGGCCTGAGTCTACGGCTGCCGGAAAGGGCTGCGGGCCCTTCTGGCCGTTTTAGCTTCAGAGTTCCTCGTAGGCTTCTCACACACTTTCACTTGGGCTCTGCTCTTGGACGAGGAGTGTTCCTGGCCTGTGTAGGAAGTGGGCCTGCGAGTGAAGGAAGAGTAGCAGTGACAGGAAGCCGCCCAATAATTCCAAGAAAAGGGCTTGGGCGGAAACCGCATATACATAAAATTGTCGACCCCTTACACTCTGGTCCTTGGCAAATACGACCTGGGCAACATTTCTCTGCGTGCCTATGGCCACGTGGTTCCAAGGAGCATGGCCACCTTTAGCTTCCGGAGCACCGGTTCAGTGGATGACAACTTGACTTAATTCTAGCGGAAAGGACTGGGATTGGTGTGAGCAGTTCTGGCCAAGGGCAGAGATTATGTAATGTTCGGAACAGCCCCACACGCCCCAGCAGGGCTGGGGTGGGGGAGGTCTCGCGCGGTCCCGTAGCCTGCGTCCCGCCCCCTTGCCGCGCGCAGGCTCGGACGGGCCGCACGCGGTTTACGTAACGGATGGTGGAGACTACGTGCAGAGTGGGGCGGCGTGACTGAGCTACCTGGTGTATCTGTGTCCTAAAGGCATTAGGGGCACTAAAACCGCGGTGACCGCGCAGGCGGAGAGGCCCGCGAGGTAGAGGTGGCGGTCGCAGGAGCTCTGAGCCGGTTTCTAGCCCCCGGTACAGGTAGGAAGCGGGCTATGACGTGTTAGTCGATGGGGGCCGGGCCAGGCCGAGTGGTCACCCTGAGTTGCGTGGCGTAGCCTGGTCCTGTTTCCGTTTCCCACCCAATCCCCTAAGTGTATAGTGACATGCATCGCTCCCCGCTTCTCACTAATCCCGACTTTCTTAAAACAAACAAGCAAACTTTGTCCATCGCGAGGCCCATTTTTGTTGGTCTTACGGATTTGGGTGATTTTAATGGTTTTGAGGAACTTCCCCACAGTTGGGAGCAAATGCAACCAAATGGCAAAAGTTTGAGGAAGTTTACAGTATGCAGCTGGAAAAATGGAGTACAGACGTTAGAATGAATTGACTAGATTCCTTGTGGTTTAACAAAAGCAACCACCTTTAACCAGTCTAAGTCCAGACCTGATCTTTGAGAGACTGCCAAGTGAACTTGTAGAAGATAATCAAACCAGGCTTGTTAGTGCTTGTGTTCCTTGCCGCGCGTGGAGTCTCCTTCAGGACCGGGTGGCCTGGCAAGGAATTGTGAATATAAGAAATGACTTGACAGGTGAAGCAAAGAGCTTCTGAGAGGGAAGGCCAAGGCACAAATATCTTGGATAATTTTGACCTAAATAACCTTGAAGGAGCGCTGTTACAGTACTGAGTTACCTCCATGGTGAGAACATTCTAAGTGGAAATCTGATTTGAAACGATCAGATCTTTGGCAGGCAGTGTAGTTGACTGTGTCAGTGTTAACCTTTATTTGCTTCTGTTTGAAAATGTTTAAAACAGATCTTAAAAGGGAAACACTAAAAGTGAAGTTTTAAATCTTAAAAGGTGTTCATAAAGCACGGGGGAAGGAAATAATGGGAACTAATAATTATTGTGTATCTTTCATGTGCCAGGCACAAATCTCCTCTGCCACCCACTATAGCCCTATGAGGCAATGGTATTTCTTTTTTTCTGAGTGGGGAACAAGGAAATTTAAATCATTAGCCCAAGATAATATGACTAGTAAATGGGAGAGGTGACATTAAGCCAAATCTAACCACACCAAACTGCTTGCTGTTTTCCATGTTTCTCCTACTTTTGACTGTAATAAAAGATTATTAAAGGAAGTCAGGGATATTTGGAGACACGTCGCAAACTTTTTTGAGGTTGACTTTGAGAAGGCAGCTATGTTTTCCCATAAAATGTTCCCTGTTGATAACCTCAAAGGTAGAGAATATTGGAAAGGGTGTAGTATATAGCGTTTCTCAAATCATATGTGCCTTTCAAATTTATTAACTTTGTCCAGTTCAAAGCCTATATCTTGCAGCCATGTGTTGCAAAGTGTTAAGCAATAACCTTTGATACTGAGCTATAAGGATTAAATGAATTTATGGTATTATAGATATAAGGTATAGAATAGAATATTCACTATCCCAGAGCATCTTTTTTAAAAAAAGATTTTACTATTTTTAGAGAGAGGGGAAGAAACATTGATGTGCGAGAGAAATATCAGTCAGTTGCCTCTCATACATACCCCGATCGGAGACCAGACCTGCAACCCAGGCGTGTGCCCTGACCAAGAATTAAACCTGTGACCTTTCGCTTTGTAAGTTGACACCTAACAAACTGAGCTACACTGCTCAAGGCACCCCATAGCATCTTGAAAAAGTAGTACATATTCCCTTGTGCAACCTGCTCACCTCCATTAAAACCTGCATTTCAGCTTCCATTCTTAGCACATACATACCTTCAGTTGCCAAAAATGATTTATTAACATTTGGAAAATTTTGGTCCATTTCTGACTTGAACTTTCTACAGTGCTCTTTCCTTCTAAGAAATGTGCTTCTCCTTTGACTTGTACAACATAATGCCACTTTGACCAGAGTCTCTTTTTCTCTAACCATTCCTTCTTAGTTTCCCATTCCAGTTCTTCCCATTATAACCACCTTTTAGCTCTTTGGTTGTGTGCACTCTCTGTCTTTTTAAATATTTTATTTATTTATTTTTAGAGAGAGGAGAAGGGAGGGAGAAAGAAGGAAAGAAACATCCATCAGTTGCTTCTTGCACTCCTCTGACCAGGGACCAAACCTGCAATCCAGGCATGTGCCCTGACCGAGACTTGAACTGGGGACCTTTTCACTTTGAGGGATGAGGCCGAACCCACCCAGCCACACCTGTCTGGGCTAAACCTAACTCTTAATACACCCTGGGAATTTCATCCATTCCCACACGATCTCTATTTCCAGCTTAGCCTTGTATCCGGAACTTCAGACTTATATTTCTAATTACTTCCTTTTCTTCCTCTATAAAATAGATTATGATACTTTTTAGGGATATCGTGAAAATTAAGAGACAAATAAAAACACCCCAGATGTTTCAACAAGTACTAAATTTAATTTATTGTCTTTCTCTCCAATATTTTCCGCCTTTGTTGTTTTTTATCTCAGTGAAGACCTTCTCCAGTTATTAATCAAGGCAAAACCTGGAATCATTCCAGATCTTTCTTTCCTGCATTCTCTACATCCAAACATTTTATGGTGACAAATAGAAGTCCTAAATCTGTTTTCCTGTTCAGTCCCAATACCACTACCAGTTCAATCCTGTTTTCTTTTTTATCTATTTATTCCAACCATTTATTTTTCCTGCCTCAGGTGTCCTTCTCCAATTCACCCTGCATATGAGCTGTCAGGATTGAATTGCAAATCTGATAGTGTCACTCTCCTACTTAAATCCTTTAGTTGATTCTAGTTATCTAAACTTATTAGTTTGACATTTAAATAAGGATCACTATGATCTGGCCCCTGCTGGCCTTTCTAGCCCGATTTCCCCCTCTTGGGTGTATAAATCCATCACACCCAACTCTTACAATATGTTATTTCAGGCCTTTATGCTATAGCTATTCCTCCATCTGCAGTGCCTCTTTTCGAGTGCAAGAACCATACTTTTTATTTGTAAGAGAGTTTTTTTTGTTGTTTTAAAGATTTTATTTGTTTATCTTTAGAGGGGAAAGGAAGGAGAGAGGGAGAGAAACATCAATGTATGATTGCCTCTCATGCATCCCCCGCTGGGAACTGGCCTGCAACCCAGGCATGTGCCCTGACTGGGAACCAAACCATGATCCTTTGGTTCGCAGGCCCACGCTCAATGCACTGAGCTACACCAGCCAGGGCTAAGAAAGCTTTTTATTACAAAAGCACATCATAAGAAAATATAAAGAAAAATAAAGTCAAAATGCTCATAATCCTATCGTACAAAGTAATTATTATTTATGTGTAGTAGATGTATATCCATCCTTCTAAACCTTTTTGTTCTATATATTTGCTTCTATAATAATGTGCGTTCTAACTTCATTTGTAAAAAATTTTTAATGTACAAAATGTTTTTGTATATACCCATAGTTTAACCAAACAATTTCAAATCTTTCACTGTTGTAAGTAATACTGTAACATATCCTTGAAGCTGAATTTTTGTGCATATTGACAGTTATTCAGGAGTCATGTTTTCTCTTGGTCTAGTGTCTGACACGATATGCTCAGTGAAGGTATATTTGATAAGATATGATAGGACCGTTTTATGAAAAGCAGTGAAAGCCAGAGTTTCTATATTATTCTGCAGGAATTGCTTAGCTTTTGATGGTTATCAAATCTTTTCATAACCAAGTTGTGTTTTAGAAAGGTGGTCATGGTTTTTAAGAAGTAAGGAGTAGAGAGAGCTGAGACAGGGGAGACCGTTTAGGAAGATACTGTGGTTCTTCAGCAGGTGATGGTAACTTAGATTATCGTGGTGGCTTTGGGAATCAAAGAATGAACCACCAGGATTTGGTGGCTGGTTAGATTTCAAAGAGAAAAGAAAGTGAGAAATTAGGTATCTTGCTTTTTTATTCAACAAGACTGAAAGTGGGATTGATATTAATACAAAAATAGAGAAAATCAGGTACTGTTGATTTTGAGAAAAATTGTGGGGGAGGGATCAGCAGACTACAGTCTGAGAGATGGACTGACTGTTTTTGTGCAACCTGTGAATGAAGAGTTGTTTTTCCTATTTTAAAGGGGTTTTTTAAAGTTTTATTTTGTATTAGTTTCAAGTGTACAGCATAGTGGTTAGACAGTGATACTTCACAAAGTGGTCCCCCTGATATTTCAAGTACCTACCTGGCACCGTACACAGTTACTACAATATCTTTGACTATATTCCCTACGCTGTGCTTTACATCCCCGGGACTGTTTTGTGACTACTTCTTAATCCCTTCACTTTTCACCCAGTCCCCAACCCAGCCCCTCCCCTGTGACGACCATCAGTCTATTCTCTGTATCTATGAGTCTATTTTGTTCATTTATTTTGCTCTTTGGAGTCCCCATATAAGCAAAATTATGTGGTATTTGTCTTTCTCTGTCTGATTTAATTCACTTAGCATAATGATCTCTAGGTCCATTCATGTTGCTGCAAATGGTAAGATTTCATTCTTTTTTATGGCCAGTAATACACCATTGTATATATATACCACAGCTTTCTTTTTTTTAATCCTCACCTGAAGACATGCTTATTGATTTTAGAGAGAGAGGAAGGTAAGGAGAGAGAAAGGGAGAGAAGCATCAATGTGAGAGAGAAACATTGACTGGTTGCATCCTATATGTGCCCTGAGGACCTCTTGTAGGCTCCCCAGCTGGGAGACCAAATCCGCAACCCAGGCATGCGCCCTGAGTGGGAATCAAACCCACAGCGTTTCTGTTCATGGTGACATTCCAACCAAGTGAGCCACACCAGCCAGGGCAGCTTTTTTATCTCCTTGTCTATTGATGGGCACTTGGGTTGCTTCCATATCTTGGCTATTATAAATAACACTGCAATAAACAGCCCTGGCTGGTATGGCTCAGTGGATTGAGCACCAGCTTGTGAACCAAAGGGTCGCTGGTTTGATTTCTGGTCCTGGCACAAGCCTGGGTTGTGGGCCTGGTCCCTGTTTGGGGGTGTGTGAGAGGCCACTGATTGATGTTTCTCCCCACACATGGATGTTTCTTTCCCTTTCTCCCTCCCTTCCCCTATTGTTAAAAAATAAATAAATATTTTTTAAAAAACACTACAGTAAACATATGGATGCATGTATTCTTTTAAATTAGTGTCTTGGGTTTCTTCAGGTGTATACCCAGAAATGGAATTGTGGGTCATAAGGCAGTTCAATTTTTAATTTTTTGAGGAACCTTCATACTACTTTCTATAGTGGTTGCACCAATCTGCAGTCCCACCAACAGTGTGTGAGGGTTTTCTTTTCTCTATATCCTCATCAACACTTGTTTGTTGTTTTATTGATGATTGCCATTCTGATAGGTGTGTTAAAGGGGCTTGTTTTTTGGTGCTTTTTTTTAAAGACTAATATGCAACAGAGATGTTGTGTGGCCCACAATGCCTAAAATATTTACTGTCTGACTCTACACAAAAAAAGTTTGTAGGGCATCAAAATGAACATGTCTGTTAGATAACTGATGATATAGGGCTGGTGGTTAGATTAGAGCAGAGGACTAGAAATACAGCCTAAATAGGTTTAATGGTTGAAATCTAACTACATTTAAAACTCTGGTTCAGATATTTTCCCCCACCCCTTTTTTTCCGTAGAGTCTTATCTATTCGTAAGATGATTGCAGTGTCCTTCATGTATTCATATCATTTGGGATGTAACTCCATCATGCACACTAGGAACAATTTTGTTAGCCAAAAATATGCTACTCTAAGTAAACAGTATAAAATCACAGCCAGTGGCTTACATTTAGGAAGTGGCCTGAGAAGTGGTTCATAGCAGGGATTCTAGAGGCAAAACTGGAATTAACCTGTAGCTCCATGTTACTTGGAAGTTGTATTATGTAGTGCCTCTGTGCCTCATTTTCGTATCTGTGAAATGGGGGTGTTAACAATACTACTTTTCCTCAAAACTTTGTTAAAAAGATAAAATTGCTTTTTGCAAAGCCTTTAGGACAGTGCCTGGGACTTGGTGTCTGAAACATTTGCTTTTATCGTAATGATGTTCACACGTGAACACAGAGTTGATCTAAGCACAATTGTCTTTTCTACTAAGAGAAAAGCAGGGAAGAGTCATAGATATATTTTTAATTGTTTTGAAATTTGATCAGTGTATGTAGAGTAACAATCCATTTAAGCATTATGTTTTGTGTTTTTAACTCAGTTTTAAGGTGCAATGAAAGTCTTCTGTGCGTTCTGCATTGTCCTTTTGGTGTTCGAGAGTGTCTCTGAAGCCAAGTTTGATGATTTCGAGGATGAGGAAGACATAGTAGAGTATGATGATAATGACTTTGCTGAATTTGAGGATGTCACAGAAGATTCTGTCACTGCATCTCCTCAACGGGTGATTACCACTGAAGATGATGAAGACGAGACCACCGTGGAGTTGGAAGGGCAGGACGAAAACCAAGAAGGAGATTTTGAAGATGCAGATACCCAGGTGATGTTCTTTTTTATTGATTCCTTGGAAAATTGGAAAGATGAGAAAATTTGTAACTAGCATTTTCCCCAGACATTAAAAGTAAGACCCAGGCTTAGGGGGAGACCTTTACTCTCTGGTATCTTTATTTTCCTTTAGTAGATGGAGTGCTTCTGAATGGAAAGGTGTTCCCACCTTTCACATTGATGGAAGAATGAATTGTACTTTCCTCCTCTGTAGAAAGCCTCACTTGGAGAAGGGGTGGTAAATAGATTCTGTGTGTGGATGAGAATTATATCATTTAGAATTCAGGGTTCAAAAGCATAGAGTCATCCTTTGTTAAAAACATGTGATATTTCTGTGTGCTTGCTCCTTATATGTTTTGTTTTCCTCTACAACTGTTGCCTACAAAAATGAAGTACACTTGCTGGTGACATTTATAGGGAAAAACAGATTGTGCCTCATTTTCGTAGGAGGGAGATACCGAGGGTGAGCCATATGATGATGAAGAATTTGAGGGTTATGAAGACAAACCAGATACTTCTTCTAGCAAAAATAAAGACCCAATAACAATTGTTGATGTAAGTATACGGGATTCTGAATTCCATACTAACCAACAAAATATCTTGCTGTTATTAATCCCAGAAATATAATTCGTAACATTGCTGGTGTTGATGTAATAGTGGGAGTGGTGAAAGAGTTTGACATCAATTCTTCTGATAAAACTCCATGCCTAGATAAGCAGCTCTTGTATTTTTGTTCTGGCCCTCATAGTTTTCATTAGGGAATGATGAGAAGAAGATAGACGTTGGATTTATTTTGGGGTGGGGCTCAGAATCAAGTTGAATACAAAGGGCTTTCCATTTTTTTTAATCCCATTTGACTGTCCTCACATTTCCTTGAAGAGTCTTTTAGAAAGCCAACCTGGAAAATCAAAATAGGCATATTTTAAGTAGAGCCATATTCAGTGGCAGTTATCAAAAGCATCCACTTTTGTTTATGGGTTTTCTCATTCTCCTTCATCTTGTGAGTTAGATTCCATCCTTCATTCTCAGCCGACATTAAACAGAATAATTGTTTTTATTTAGGTTCCTGCACACCTCCAGAACAGTTGGGAGAGTTACTATCTAGAAATTTTGATGGTGACTGGTCTGCTCGCCTACATCATGAATTATATCATTGGGAAGAATAAAAACAGTCGCCTTGCACAGGCGTGGTTTACCACTCATAGAGAGCTTCTGGAGAGCAACTTTACCTTAGTAGGTAAGTTAGGTTAATAGCAGTCATGCCCTGGGCTGGAAAACCATCTACTAAGAACTGTTATCTTGGACTTTCAGAGGATGCTTTTTTATTCTCTTTTAAGGATCCTATTTTTTGTTAGGTTTGATATGCTGAATAAATTATATGTATGAAATAATTTTCTTATCTGTCATTAATCAACAATTGCTAAACAGCTCCTGATTAGAATGAGATCAGCAGTGTTATCAAGACAAGCTGACAAAAGTCTGACTGAAGGGAAGGGATTTTGACATTTTAAATGACTTGTTAAATGTTTTCCGTCATCTTTTAGAAATTAGAAATCCCTCAGAATTCCCTCAGGGTCTGGACACTTGAGTTTTGGATCTGCCAAAGAGGTACACTGAAGTACCTTAGAGGAACCCCTGTAGTTATGTTAGTGTGAGGAGAAAGGTGAACTTGCCCACTCTCCTCTATTTGGTGTTTAACATTTCGTTTCTCTTTAATAGTGAGCAATATCCATCTGCTTTCCTCCTTAGCAGACCATTTATATGTTGTGCTAGGTAATTTGCTATAGTATTTTTCAGTTGGATAGTTTCTGCTTTCCTAAGGAGGGGACTGAAATCCAGAAATGGTAGAACTTACACTATTCTATTGTAACCAGCATATTAAACCTAGTGTACATGCTTTCAAGCTCCACGCTCTCTGCCGTACCATGTTATTTCAGTGTACTTTCCCACCTGGATGTTAGGAAAATAATAAGCAGCCTTTAATGCCTTCCACTTCCCCTTGTGTGGTTTTTTTGGTGTATCAGTCTGTTTTACCTTGTGAGATTGAACAGTTTCATTTGTACACTTTAATTAACTGAAGAGAGGAGATAATTGGAATTTGAGCTTTTTTTTCAGATCTAAATATAGCTGTTACTGCCACTGTTATCATTTTGCTTTTGGAAAAACAGACTTAGTTCAAGTTAATTCATAGAAGACACAATGAGGGAATGTTAGTTTGTGGTAATGGTAGTTTTTGTTTTTTTCTTAAAGTTTTATTTATTTTTAGAAAGAAGGGAAAGGAGGGAGAAAGAGGGAGAGAAACATCAATGTGTGGTTGCCTCTTGCATGCCCCCCCGCCACTGGGGATATGACCTGCAGCCCAGGCATGTGCCCCAACTGAGAATCGAATCACCAATGCTTTGGTTCGCAGGCTGGCACTCAATCCACTGAGCCACACCAGCCAGAGCCATTTTTTATCTACTCTTAAGAAATTTATAATCTAAGATGATTGTCATTAACAAGGACATAGGAGTAATGCTGGATTCTAATTTTTTTAGAAAATATTTTTTTTATTTATTTTTAGAGAGGAGGGAAGGGAAGGAGAAAGTGGGAGAGAAACATCAAAGTGTGGTTGCCTCTCATGTGTCCCCTACTGGGGACCTAGCCTGCAATCCAGGCATGTGCCCTGACTGGGAATCAAACTGGCGACCCTTTGCTTCACAGGCCCGTGCTTAATCCACTGAGCTACATACACCAGCCAGAGCCTAGAGTCTAATTTTTTAATAGAGACAATTAAAAGTTTTAAAAGTAAAAGGAGCTATGACCATCTGTTATCATCTGTGTCCAAAAGAGAGTTCTATAAGGTAGCAAAGTATTGCCACCCTGAAACTACGATCATTGTGGGGTCAGGGTATAGGAGGGTGTGGTGATTAGGCATAACCTTGTCAGGGAATCACATTAAGTGATTTTGCCCCTAGGGGATGATGGAACAAACAAAGAAGCCACAAGCACAGGCAAGCTGAACCAGGAGAACGAGCATATCTACAACCTGTGGTGTTCTGGTCGAGTGTGCTGTGAGGGGATGCTTATCCAGCTCAGGGTAAGGAGGGAATTTCTGGTACAGTATTTATGTCTACCTTTTGTTTTTTTCCAACATGATTGCAAATCCTCTGAGTTTAGTGTCTTATCCTTTCATGTTTGACTTAAAACGAGGTCTGAAAATCATCTTTCTACTATTGACTGGCAAATGTCAAGTATATTTGAAGTATCTGATTTCTGATCCCCCTCCAAGATTTCTTATTTGTAGTAAGTAGAAGTTATAGCTGCTCCTTTTGTGTGTTGTGTTTGTTTTGTTTTTGTTTTTGTATTTGTAGTTCCTCAAGAGACAGGACCTACTGAATGTTCTGGCCCGGATGATGAGGCCAATGAGTGATCAAGTGGTATGTATTATTCCTGCTGGTTTTCTCTATACAGATTGAATTCTTAACTACTTAGAGCTTATTCCATGCTTGGGTTCTGTTTGGAGTTTCTGACAACTTATGTTCTTTGCCAAAAAATTAACCCTTTTCTGTTCGGACAGGTCATCTTCCACTCAGTGTACAGCTGTGGGGACAGGTGCATGTTTTTAGGTCAGTCACTAGGACAGTGTCCCTTTTGCTTAATAGCAAAGTCAGCCCATTACGGACCTTCTGCTACATAACACAGCAGAGTCATTAGAGTGATAGCCCATCATGTTCACAAGTCCCACTCACATTCAAGGGAGTGGGAGTCTTGAGTTCTGTCTTAGAAGTCTGCCTATTACAGAACCTAACAGGTGAGTTCTGTTTTTTTTTTTTTAAGCAAATAAAAGTAACCATGAATGATGAAGACATGGATACCTATGTGTTTGCTGTTGGTACTCGGAAAGCCTTGGTACGACTGCAGAAAGAGATGCAGGATCTGGTACGTTGAGTTATTCCAACTCAGATACATGTACAAACTGTGCCTGTTTATTACATACATGTTCACCTTCAGAGCATAGCTTAATTACCTACTTTGAAATAGGTCAGTAAACATTCTCTTGAAAAAGCCTGTGCATAATAAAATGTGATGTCTTACTTTCGATTACTTCTTCATGAAGAGTGAGTTTTGTAGTGACAAACCGAAGTCTGGAGCGAAGTATGGACTACCAGACTCCCTGGCCATCCTGTCGGAGATGGGAGAAGTCACAGAAGGAATGATGGACACAAAGGTAAATGTAGTAGATGACACGTGTTTACAGACCTTGGCATTTACAGGGCACTCTCCTTAAAAGTTACACTGTACAAGTTCTTTATTTTATGTCAGTGCACTGGTTATGTATTCCTTTCCCACAAAACCATTAAAATATTTTCTTTAAGCAGTAGATTAGCTTGTCAAAAAGTTTTGATCAGTGAAGTTCTCTCTAAATCAAGAGCAAATTGCTCCTAGGGTTGTTAATGGCTCTCAGGTTTTTTGAAAAAGGACTACAACTTTAATCTCCTTTTTTTTCAACTTTAATCTTTATCACCATGTGAATTAGTCCATTATTTTAGTTCAACTAGTGTAAGAGAAGAGGGATGTATAGGTCATTTTTTTTGTTTGTTTCAGATTTAACCTCATGCTTTCACTCTTAATGAGAACATAATTTTGACTGCTCAATAAGAACAATTTAAGTGTTGGTATTACTAAAGAAAAGGTGCTGGTCTCATTGTAGAGAGATTCCTTATCTTATTTAATTTTTTTAAAGCTTTAGCCTTAATGACATAATATAAAAGTCAGGTGGATTGAAGAGTGAATTTTTTTCAAGATTTTATTTATTTTTAGAGAGAGGGGAAAGGGGAGAGAAAGAGCAGGAGACAAACATTGATCGGTTGCCTCTCACACACCTCCAACTGGGGACTTGGCCTACAACCCAGGCATGTATCCTGACCGGGAATCGAACCTGCAACCTTCCAGTACACAGTCTGGGGCTCTATCCACTGAGCCACACCAGCCCAGGCTGAAGGGTGGAATATCTTTATGAAAAAGGGGAAATTCATCAAATCCTACTTAAAAAATAATAATTTTCTCTATTTCAGATGGTTCACTTTCTTACACACTACGCTGACAAGATTGAATCCGTTCATTTTTCAGACCAGTTCTCGGGTCCAAAAATTATGCAAGAGTATGTATGCAATAAAAATACTGAAAATTATTTTCTTCTTTAGCTTTCTGTGCTGAAACACCTGCAAGGTGCTTCTGCAATTTCCCTTAACCAGATGAGTGAGGTAAGTTCCTGACTCCCAGGTTTTCTTTTGCTTTGACTACATGCATCATGAAGGTAGGTAGAAGCCTGTGGGAGGCAGACAGGCTTCCCCAGTTCGCATGTATCACTCACGTGTGCACCTCATGCTCAGTGACATGGAAGAGAATCTTACAAAATGGCTAATAGTGAGAAAATGCAGTTGCTAATCTCTTTGTCCTTTGTAGTCTAGGGTTTTTTTTTTCTCTTTTTAATTTATGATATCAATCTGTGATGTTTGATTTGTGTTTGATTGATAGCAAATCTGGCCTTTTCTAGCTTCTTTGTACAGTAGATGATTATAATTTTTCCTAGTATATTATCAAGACACCCTTAACACCTATTGAGTGTTTGGCTTTATAGTAATATTTTTCAAATGTACATATTCAGGGCTTGAATTTGTTGTTTGAATTCATATCCCATTTCAGGAGAGCTTACTTATTTAAGTTTACCCTTAGCGTACAAATGTTCTCACCTAAATTTTTGGTTAAGTACTACTATCTCATAGGGTGTGGAACTGAATACAATTTAAAGCCATTCTGGATTTTCATTGTGTGTCAGAATTACTTGGGTCCTTTTGCCTCTAGATAGTGTTGCCTCATCCTTGCCTTGTTCAGCTCAGTATCAACACTGTGGGCAAAGTACCACAGTGTGGTAACCATGGAGTCTTTTGGGGTGGGGGAAAGTGAATTGATAGTCAAAGATTACAAGCAAATCTTTGGTGAGTTGGAACTAAATTATATATGCTATAGTAGATTATTTCTAAGTTTATCCTGGCTCAAAATTAAGATACTTCATTATCTGAAAGAAGGTGGAATAGGAGTTGGAAATAAAACATAAAATGCCATCAAAATAAGCCCTGGCTGGTATAGCTCAGTGGATTGAGTGCGGGCCTGCGAACAAAAGGATCGCAGTTCAATTCCCAGTCAGGGCACATGCCTGGGTTGCAGGCCAGTTCCCAGCAGGGGACACACAAGAGGCAACCATACACTGATGTTTCTCTCCCTAACCCTTCCTCTCTAAAGATAAATAAATAAGATCTTTTAAAAAAAAGCCATCAAAAGAAGCCAAAACATTGTTTAAAATATGGGCCTCATACTTCAATGTAGGCTTATTGTTCCCCGAATGAGATGGAATATCTCTTGCCTGGAGGGTACATCATTGGCAGTGTTCAAATTTAGGATAAAGATCATTTGGGAATGCATTCATTAGAGAGACAAGTGGATCAAATGTCCTTCAGGCTCTGAGATTATATTTGACTTGGGGGTGCCAAGCTAAATATTATGGTGATTATTTGTAGGTACCTGTTCATCTAAGTGAACCAGGTGGCTTGTGTGTATAGAGAATGTCTTTCCTGTGTTCTTTCTTAATAGCCTTTTCTTTTATGATAGGGAAGGTCAGCCTTTAAAGCTACCTGAAACTAAGAGGACGCTACTGTTTACATTTAATGGTAGGTATTCGTGTCCTGTCTGTGTTCTTTGTTTTCTGAGATGACCTT
Source organism: Carollia perspicillata (assembly GCA_004027735.1). Taxonomy (NCBI): domain Eukaryota; kingdom Metazoa; phylum Chordata; class Mammalia; order Chiroptera; family Phyllostomidae; genus Carollia; species Carollia perspicillata. The sequence goes on from PVKM010001858.1 coordinate 59,621, forward strand.
AAGGAGGATATTGTTCCCTACTAACTGACAGCTATGAAAAAACTACATTAAAACTAACCTCATGCCCTGGCTGCTGTGGGTCAGTGGATTGAGCACTGGCCTGTGAACCAAAAGGTCTCCAGTTTGATTCCTAGTCAGGGCACATGCCTGGGGTACAGGCCAGGTCCCCAGTTGGGGGCCTGCGAGAGGCGACTGATTGACATATCTCTAGCATGGTGTTTTCCTCCCTCTGTTTTTCCTTCCCTTTCCCTCTCTAAAAAAGAAATAAATAAGATCTTAAAAAAAAAAAAAACCCTAACCTCATTCTTGCTTATTGCCTTTGGGTTTTTTCAGTAAGAGATTCCAACATAAATTAATGCCCCTTTTTTATTACAGAATCATAAGCATGTAATTCTGTAACACAACAATATCACACTCAAGTACACCATATGACATTTTAGGTAAAATGTTCAAATTAAAACTATAAATTATTACACCCGTACTATTACCCTATCATCCACACTCAAGCAGGCCTTACTTGTGCTGGCCTGTATTTTAATTTATATTATGGCTGCATTTTAGCTGCCTAAGAAACGTGGAGAAAGGATTTTATTAATACAAAAAAAAAAGAGTTGGGTGACTGAAGTATCAATGCTGCTGTTAACTCAATGGGAAAATGGCTTTGTTTTCCAGTGCCTGGCTCAGGTAACACTTACCCAAAGGATATGGAGGCTTTGCTACCCCTGATGAACATGGTGATTTATTCTATTGACAAAGCCAAAAAGTTCCGACTCAACAGAGAAGTAAGACCCGCAGCCTTTACTATATGTTGGCACCTTTTCTTATTTTTTTCCTCTGAGGGGATCAGCTGTCGAGGATTTCAGTGATCATATTTTGCTAATTTACTTTTAAAAGTGCTAGATGGGAGTTTTATGAAAGAATAGTAACTAAATGGAATTTTGCTTCTGTTGTATTAAAATGGATTTCTCATGAAATTTTTTGTTTCTTGGGGAAAGGGCAAACAAAAAGCAGATAAGAACCGAGCTCGAGTTGAAGAGAACTTCTTGAAGCTGACGCATGTGCAAAGACAGGAAGCTGCACAGTCTCGGCGCGAGGAGAAGAAAAGGGCAGAGAAGGAGCGAATCATGAATGAGGAAGATCCTGAGAAACAGCGCAGGCTGGAGGTAGGCGAAACTTTTCATATCCGGGGATTAAAATAAGATTTAAAAAATACCTATTTGTACCATATTAACTGTTAAAGTGAAGTCGTAGAGGAATGTACACAAGCTAAAAGTTTAGCGTCTTCTCAGGACTTGGGACAGTTAGTTAGTTGATAACACTATAAAGAAAAACAGGGCTGCAAACCGTGTTAAATTGAGCCTGATCCTGGAGAATGATATGAATTATCCTATTCCCCCAGCACAATCGCATTTTGAAAGTTCCACTATCATCTTTCAAGCCAAATAAATACTTAGTGAGGTAGAAATTAGGAATTTTAATAGAAGCCAGCACATGTGCCTTGTGGTCCAAGTAAACTTGTTTTATAACATTTTAAATTTGATTGTAGAATTAGAGGATTCTGATTTTTGTTTGTTTGTTTGGATTTTTGGTGTTTATTTTGTACATAACTACAATCTCCAACTCAAGAGCTTTTTAGGATGTTAGTTTCAAACATCAGCATGCCCATGCTTTCGTGAAATAAGGTGCCATAGTCCAACTCTAAAATTTTAAACCTTATAAATGCTGGTCAAAAAAAGGAGGAGAACGAGTTCTGGGAGATGTGAATTTTAATGAGGATAATCTTGAGGACTGAAGAAAATTCTTAGAAGTGGAGGAAGCATGCCTCCAAGTCAAAGTGAGCTGCTGTTGGCACTTCATTGCCTGTAGGATCATTAACGCTACTGAGCAAAGTGCCCAGGACACCACAGGCCTCCTCCCATCTTACCATTTCTTACCATTTTTTTTCTTCATTTTGGTTTAGTTGATGAGTATTTTTCCCCTGAAAATAGAGCTCTGTGTTTATGCCACCTTCTGTACAAATAAAAATAGCTTTTTAATGAATAGCGGAAGAATCTATATGGAATCATTAGTAGATAATGCCTTTCAGTTTTTATGGAAAAAGAAGTTCTCCAGTTCTTTCTAGGGTTTGAAACAACAACAGATTTAAGAAAAAGGAGGGCCCAGAACTTAAGTATGGGAAGCAACTGATTGGTGTTTCTCTCTCTCACATCAGTGTTGCTCTCTGTCTCTTTCTCCCTCCCTTCCCCTCTTTCAGGAAATAAATAAAATCTTAAAAAAAAAAAAAGGAATGTGTCTTTCCATATATGTGCTTTTTTTGTTTCCTGAGGAAAAGAATCCTGGGAGAGAGGGAGTGATCGGCTGCCAATAAGAAGTTTTACCAGCTTATACTTTTCCCTTGCAGTATATGATATGAGAGTTCTTCTTTACTCATATCTTTATGACAACTAATTCTTAATTTTTTACATGTATGATTCTGATAGTGGGGAAATGGCATCCCATTTATTTTGCATTTTTTGAATTGTAATTGAACTTTTCACATATTTTTGACATTGACATAAATATATGTTAACATAAGTAAATTTCTCTTAACCCCTATACTATATTCTTTACAGTGGCAGTTTTATACATGTGTATAATATGTAATATGGGAAGAGATGGATCACATTGAGGAAAAAATGAAGATAGTGGAGATAGGGGTTGGGACAATGGGAAGAAAGGGACCTCGGAACAGTACTGTGTCCACTTCATGTAGCTGTCTCAGAGGAGTGTAGCTTTTGACATCTGTGCTGTGCTGTTTACTTGCTCCTGAGCCTTCACAGGAGGCAGCACCTGCCACAGTGGGTGGGCTCATTCTGCCTTTGTGAACCCAAACTCAGATGCGCTTTCCCATGAAAGCAGTGTTAACGATGGTAGTTCAGTTCTGCAGGATACTTAACATAGTAGCACAGCTACAGATGGATAAACGTTCAGACTTTTGTTAGTAAAATAATGTGTTTGAAGCTTCTTTCTCTCCTTTTGCGTAAAAGCTTAATTCCTACGTAAAAATATAATAAAAATTACCAATTGGACATTATGAAGTATTGTGCTCAGGTGTAACATCTATGCTAATAAGACATCTATAATTAATAACTTGCTAAACAAGATCTTAATGGTTTTCTGAGCTGGAGTAGAAATCCTTGGCAAATGCATGTAAATGTTGTGATGAAAGTTAAGCTAGTGTTTCCTGGGTATAGGAACAATCAGACCACACTAACAAAGCTGGCTGAAATGTAGTATTTTGTTTCTAACTAGAAATTTTAGTTACTTTTGCTTCATTTCAAGTTAATTTTTGTTAACCAATATAGACATTAGCAATTTTTTTAGAGATTTTATTTATTTATTTTTAGAAAGAAGGGAGGGAGAAAGTGAGGAAGAAAAACATGGATCAGTTGCCTGGTTAGGCAGGACCCAGGCACGTGCCCTAACCAGGATCAAACCCATACCTTTTGCTTTGCGGACTACACCTAACCAGCAGAGCCACACCAGTCAGGGCGATATTAGCAATTTTTATAACTATCTTCTAGAATGTTATTTATGGTGCAAATCGAGGTTTTTGAATAATATTTTAGGCAGTATTTTCTGGTTTTGTTTTGTTATTTTAAACATGTGCTTAGAGCTTTGTTTGGATTCTCTCTCTCTCTCTAGGAAGCTGCCTTGAGACGTGAGCAGAAGAAATTAGAAAAGAAGCAAATGAAAATGAAACAAATCAAGGTGAAAGCCATGTAACGTCAGCCCAGAGATCTGAGTCCTGATGCCACCTGTAAGCTCTGAATTCATAGGAAATGTAATTTCCAGTCCGTTTCTCATCTTAACAAACACTCCTGGTGACTGAGAAATCCATAGTTCATCATCTGTTCTGCTTTTGACTTGGAGTTTTACAGAGGTTAGAGATACATTGGAAGGACTCTGTTCCAGTAATTTTCTTCCAGATAATCAAATTATTTAGGTTATTTTTGAAGGGAATGATACATGAACTCTGTAGTTTTAAAATACTTTTAAAATTATAACATGAATCATCAGTGCTTTTAGTGCTATTATATTTGAAAACATCATGAATTTATAGATGTATAATTAGAATGTTGCTTTTTGTTTAAACTAGGCAGTTGAAATGGCAATAAAGAATGACTCTAAACCAAGATTCCACAAATAACTGTTGGAATTGCACAGTAAACATTGCTTGATGTTTTCTTCTGTGTCTACATTAAACTTGTAAAAAAATAAAATTTAGAACACTATCTGTGGTATTGGAATTTCAGGGACTCAAAACAGTATAGTTCAGTGTATGTTTTATAGGTGGGGGTACTGATGACAGTATTATATGATATCTGGAGACTTTTAATCTACTGACATGTATGTGGAAAATTCTAGGGATAGGTAGCACAGGAGCACAGTTTTCTCCTTAGCTGATACCATAAGCCGATGACATTGTGAATGCTGTATTTTAAGTGGTTGTGTGTTTTTTGTGAGTAACAAATGCATGAAAAATTACCTGCTTCACTTAGAGCAGGTCAGTGGTCTGTGTGAAGTCGCAGATGTTTTCCTTCTTGGTTGCCTCACGCGATTGGATGCTAATGGAGAAGCTCTGTTATCTGTGCTGTAGCCGTGTCCCTTTGCTTCTCCTTTGCTTTTATCTCTTCCACAGCTGAGGATGGATACATTCTTTCAAAGAAATAGCCATGAATATGCATAAATATACTTTTAAAAGTGAGCTTTTCTAAACTATTGAGAGTTCTTTCTGCCTCTTGAGGAAGGAACTCATGGGGGAGTTGCCCATTTATCTGCACGAGCTAATGCTCGTTCAGATCTCTGCATTTTATAAATGCTTCCTGCTAAGAAAGCATTTTTTTAAGTCACTGCTTGGTAACTTTTGCTGGGGTTGGGAAAGGGCTGGTGTTTTTGGTGGGCAGGGGGTGGGCGGGTATTTTTCGCTGATGCTTTTCGTGCAGGTGTGTTCTACGGCAGTAACAAGTAGCTGTGGAAACAGAATGGGCCTTTGTAGCTGCATGGAAAATTTTCACGTGGGTTTTTCTCTAGGTTAGTGCAGAAATGTGTCAACTGGGAGATGTAAATGTAATTTTTTTAACAGTTCATGAAATTAAGTTATTAAAATAACAAAAATAACGAAATTTAATGCTACGTAATTCTAGAATGAGCCTTGTTTTACAGATCTTTAAAAGATGTTTTAGAAATCAAAATTGATATGCTTAGCTATCTTTTGATTAATAAAAGCTTTCTTAAAGCCCCACACATTTGGACCATGGCAGCTAATTTTGTAATTTAAGCATTCATATGAATGGTAACTAATGGACATAAATTAAACTCATTGACAAAAATCTCAGAGTGCCTACTTTACTTTTCTGGGGTTTCCCTACAACAGTATAAGCCCATAGGAATGTTTTTTCCTGTTCAATAAAAATCAGCACTGAAATGCTTTTCCTTCATAAGAGTTGGCCTTGACAAAAAAATCCCTTATTTGTTGCCAGTATTTTTAAATGTTTTCTATTTTTAGAGCTCCATATGTTTATTAATGGGCTCCTCCCTGAAGTCTCCCTCTTGAATTAGGTCACCATTCTCTCTCCTAGGAATGAGAAGACAGAGAGGAGAATCTTGTGTACAGTCACATCACACATTGGAAAGCCACTAAGCGCTCTGATTTTGTTTACACGCCTCTGCATGCAAACCCAGTAACAAATCCTTTGACTTGGGGCAAGTCATGAACCTCTTTGAATCTCTGTTCTGGTCTTCCTTCCTTCTACAAAGTGAGGATAGTAATTATTTTCTCTACCTACCTCACAGGTATGTCAACACCAGGAGATAATATCTGGAAAATTCTCTTCTAAACTATAGCACTTTAAAAATATGAGGCGCTTTCCTGTCCCCCTCTTCTTCCTTCCTCTCCACCCCTGTCTCCTAAGCTCCAAGGGCCCTTTAGCTTGTTTCCTGAGCCTACACAGGCCAGCTGGCTCACTCCTGCCACCTTTGTAACTTTCTAAATACATTTTCTCTTATAGTTAAAAAATAAAAATGTAAGGTGTCTTCTAGGACTATTTTCCAAGTGGTACCTTTTTGCTTTACTCTCTTGTGTTTCTTTCGCCCAGTGGAAACCAAGCAGATCCTTTCAGAGTTCTCTAACTTTATCTGCAAAATTTGACAGCATGCTTCTTGTGGGGGGAGGGTAATAGTCTATAATTTCGTTATAATATAACTTCGTTTCGTTACTTTGTTTCGTTACTAATATAACCTTTTCTTGTCAAGCACCAGATGTGAAACTCTTTTCCTCAGATGGAACTTAGCCCAAAGATAAACACTGATTGATGTTTTCATTCCACTCATCCAGCAGGAATGGACAGTGTGAAAATCATTTAGAGCAGTGTCTACAAGGATCTATTTTGGTGGGAGGGATGAAATACTGTACTTTATATCATCCTGGGTTCTCTTTCCTTACTGTTCCTGCCTTCATTCATTTTGAATGAAAGGATTTAGTGGGGCGGGCAGTTATACCCATTGGAGTGGCTTCTGTTACAGACTGCTAAAGCAATAGCAAAAAGTATTACTTTTTTGAGTTTTTGGAGTTTGGTGATCAGCAAAAGATTTATTTGTATTGGAAGAAAGTGTAATGTTTTTATATTTGCACAGGTTGAATGCCATTTTCTCAGCTCTGTGAACTGGGAATACCGTCTTAGAAGAAAGCTAATTTTTTAATTTGTTTTAATCCTCACTTTATCATTGACCTTTTTGAGAGAGAGAGGAAGGGGGATAGAGAGAGAGAGAGAGAGAGAGAAACATACATCAATGTAAAAAAGAAACATGGATGGGCTGCCTCCCACACACACCCCAACTGGGAATCGAACCTGCAACCTTTGGGTGTAAGGCTGACAATGCTCCAACAAACAGCCACCCTGCCAGGTTTTCTTCTTTTTTTTTTTTTCAATGAAAAGGAGAACCTTAGGTTTATTGCAATGCCACTTTTAATGGATGTTATTAATTTTAATTTTCACCTTTTAAAATAAATGGACCTCTTTAATTTCATCTCCTTGGTTTTATCCAAATAGTATAACTTTATGTAAAATGGCACCCAGGCCCTTTTAAGTATTTAGTTCCATGGGAGTTATTTGGAAATCAGATAACATTACATCTGCCTCGGTTATTCATTGGATCAACTTTGCTGGAGGGAGAACTCTTTAACTGCTTTCTTATCACATTTTCAAATTAAATGCTTAAATAGCTTTCTTTTGCATCTTTTTCTTGCATGTGACTGAATTATTTAGCAAGATTGTAGCAAAGCTAGAATTGAAGCCAGTTTTCTGCTTCAGGAAAAGGCCCTGGATTTGTGGGCAGGGACCCAGGTGTTGTCTCTGTGCTTGAACAAATCTATTTCCTCCTCTGTGAGTGGGCATTATCTCCTCCCCTTCTTAAAATGGCTGTTCAGAGGGTCATATTAGATAACATGTATTAAGTGCTTTGACATAAAATCTGTAAATTAAATAATCCTGCTCAGTTTGTTAAACTACACATCATAAACATTTTACTTGAGTATTCTACACTATTAGTTTTACCTTTCTCACAGTTAATTTATATAGTATCTTGAAGAGGGCAATGCACTTAGTTTAAACTGGGTGGTCAGAGTTAAAAACAAAACAGGATCTTCAGTCCTCCATCCCTCTGGGCTTCAAGCCACTTGCAGAAAGAGCCAGAAATCTTGGAGAGTCCCAACTCTTAAGTTTAAGTGAAAAGCAGTAGGGAACTTGTGCACCCCAGGGCTCATAAGTAAAAAAGCAAAACAGGAAGAGACTGACTTCATAAACTCTGGAAGTTGACCTTTCTTTACACTGCTTTTCTAAATTTTCTAAATTGCAAGGAAAACTAAAGCTGACAGAAATTTGCTCCTTGAAAAGGAACAGTCTGGGCCAAAAGTTTCTCTAGCTTTTGTGGACAATCAGAAGATGGTGAAATCTTTTAGCCCCTGTGGTAGACTGATATCCAGATTGAAAATGACGGTTAATGACAGTTATTAAAACAGAGGGAAAGTACTTCCATATTTAAATTCCCCAATGTGTTGGCTACATCAAGTTTGGCATCTTTTTAGGGACTTCTCTAGTACCCCCAAATGCCAAAGACCACATGGGAAGGTCTTTTCAGAAGAACTCCACTAAGAATTTTACTTCAGTTTCTGCTACTATGGTATATTGTCAATTTACCAGGTTTTTGCTGAGGAAGACATCTTATTTTGAGAATGAGAGAATAGTGAAGGAAAAAAAGGATAATGAGGTGTGCTTTGGAAAGTTAAAGCACTAACCAGCTAAGATCACTGATGTAGGTAAAATTTAGTGAGACCTTGAGGAGTCTTGCTTCACAGGCAGAATTCCCCTTCAGTGTCCGTATTTTCATCAGTCCCTGTTCGGATGTAACTAAACTCTCCCACTCTAGAAGTTAGACCAATATAAATGCATCAAGTCCAGTAGTTGGTGTGGCTCAGTGGATTGAATGCCGTTTTGTATTGCTGGTTTAATTCCCAGTCAGGGCACATGCTTGGGTTGTGGGCCACGTCCCCAGTAGGGGGCGTGTGACAGGCAACGACACATTAATGTTTCTCTCCCTCTCTCCCTCCGTTCCCCTCTCTCTAAAAATAAATCGTAAAAAAAAAACCTGCATCAAGGGTCAGAGCTGGGGAAAGTGAGTGTTCATTATTTGATGGTATATAAGCAGTTTTTTGGGGGAAAACCTTCCTTGGGTGGAGTAAGTCCCTGGGAAAAAAAACAAAACGCAGCCTCAGAGAGGAAACTTGATTCATCACTTGAGATTGCTCCATCATTTCTCAAGCCCTGCCTGGGCTTAGACTAGCTTTCTCATCAAGGCAAACCTTACAGGTTTCTGCACTCAGAACATAGCTCTAAGAGTTGCAGATGAGGAAGAGTCCAAAGGAAAAAAGATCCAGAAGGATAAAAATTATAGACACCATTAGTTGAACTGTTTTCCATCTTTTACTTGGAGCACAGAGAAAGGATAGGTTTCCCCTATGCCACTTGGCAGTTTGTTGCAGGAGAGGCTAAAGTGAGGGACACTGGGATGTATTTTTTTAAAACATGCCCTGGCCAGGTAGCTCAGTTAGAGCAATGTCCTGATACACCAAGGTTGTGAGTTCAATCTCCTCATATAAGAACCAGTAAATGCATAAATAAGTGGAAAAACAAATAGATGTCTCTCTCCCCCACCCCACCTCCACTCTCTAAAATCAACTTTTAAAAATAATAAGTATAGGACGAGTTTTTCCACTTAAGTCCTACCTCATGAAAGTAAAATTCTCAAAGTAGCTAAGTCAGCAGCCAGTGCTGGTTAGCTTCTCCATCGTCCCCTTAGCTCTTCATTATTGAAATTAAGACTACTTCCTTCCTGCCGCGGGGGCGGGGGCTCTAGGGAGCCCTTTTCAGACCCAGAGCCCCCACCAAGAAGACAGGTCTTTGGCTTTCACCCACTTGGGGAAATGGGTCCCTTCTGTTGGAGACAGAAGGCCCTGCACTAAACGAGATAACTCACACCCTAGGACCGGCCAGGGCGCGGCCCACCTAAAAGACCGGGAATTACGCCCGAAGTTCAGTCCCCCGTAAGGGCTTGGGCTGGGCGGGGCCCGTCGGGACTTCCCCACCCCTGTGGGGCGGGGCCGAGCGGGTGGGGCGGAGCTCTCCACCAGCTTTCCCGGGTCCCTCTACTGCGCATGGCACGTTGCGTATCCCCACCCCCCCCACCCCCCAGCAACCGGCCTGGCGGCTGTGAGGCCATAAACTGAGGAGGCGGAGCTGAGACGCTGTCCCGACTGCTTGCTAACTCCAGGACCAGGTATCGGACTGGCGTGGCCGCCTGGTGCGTTCCAGGGATCGTCGGCCCATCCTCTCTCCCTAAATCCAATTCCATCTTCTCGGGGCGGGCCTTCATCAGACCGGCCCCCGCCTCGCTCTCCACAGTCCCCTTTTCACCCTAGTCCTCCTCGATTCCATCCCTGAGGGGCTGCAGTATGACAGCGGAATAGGCTTGGGCCTGGCTGGGAGACGCCAGAGCGGAGTTGCTGGGCGGGAGAGGCCAGCGCCTTCTTTCCCGCCCCTTCTAACCCCTCGACTTCCAGGTGGCGAACCTGGGGCCCAGGTTCAGTTTTTCCTGCTGAAGCGAAGAGGCGGCACAGTCTAGTGCTTACCTCTCCTGCCCACTCCCCCTCCATCCCCATCGCTTCCCAGGCTGATCAGGCAATGGGGTCGAGACCTCATAAGGACAGAGATACAGGTGACTCCCTGAATCAGTCAAAGCAAATACCTTCTCATTGTCTTGTTTCCCAAGTATGTTTAAGTGTCCACAGCAGATTGGGGGTGAGGGGAGGGAAGTGTGCGAGGGAAGGGGCGTGGTTAAATGAAACAGTTCAAGTTTTTAGATGGGCATCTAACTTCTCTGACCAGCCTTCTGCTAAGATATCCTAACGTATCCTAACTTTATCCCCCAAAGAGGAACAATTATTCGAAAGGGCCCCTTTCTTATCTAAATATCTGTTTGTAGAACCATATTCCAGTATGTATTTGCGGCATTAGGCAGTTCTTCATTGATTGATTCATACGTTGTTGAGACACCCAAGACCGTTCCTTGTCCCTGAGAGTTGAAGAAACCAAATCTTACCTGATTACCTGTGCCAGGCCAGGAGCCTCTTCTGTTGTTGGTTACAATGCTGAACTGGTTAAATTTGTTCACTCTTTAACCAGGTCTCTCAGAGGTTTTGTGGCTCAAATGCAGTATTTATAGTTGAACCCCAGACATGCAGGAAGTTTAGAAAACCAGTGCTAAAAATAGGGGAAACAATGAAACAAAATTAAATAAAGATATGGGAATTCTCCTTTGTATACCATTTGTCATCTAGTCAACAGCATTGTCAAATCAGGCGATGCCTTCTCAGTCATTTTATCTTTGCCCACACGGTCTTGACAGGTCTCCTTGTGCTTTTCTGGTTTGTAGAGTAATTTTCGAAGTTTAACCTCTCTGAGTCTGAATTTTCTGATCTATATTCTGATCTATAGAACAGGGAAGATAATACTGTGAGTTGATCTCTGTGAGGCATTTAGCACAGGTCCTGGTACGTAGTAAGTGCACCATAAATGCTTGCTGCTTTTATTATTTTTACTGTTATTAATTTAGCAGCTACCAAGTGTCCATATTATGTGTTGGGCACAGTAGCCCCTGGGAATGCAGCAGTGAACAAGGTCATTCCATCATTTCCTGCCCTCAAGGCTTCTGTATTCTGGTGGAGGGAACTGATAAATAGGCAATTAAGAGTGTGGTAGGTGTAAGAGTTGAATTCAGAGGGAGTTAGGGAGGACTTCCCGAAGCACAGGACACCTGAGAGGGACAGGGCTAAGTTAATCAGGTTGGGGGCAGGAAGGTGGTTCTAAGGTAAAGCAGGATCTTGAAAGTGTTTCCTTCGGGCTCCATTTCCTCCCTGCCTTTCAAGCACGGTGTCCTCACTATGGACCTGTCCCAAGGCTCTTCCCACCCTTCTGTTTTTCTCTCACCATTTTTTTCCTTTACTGAATTTCTGTCACTTGTATAGCCTTAACTCCTGACTCCAAGGTCCACATAGCATCTCTAACCTCTCTGTTGAGCATCAGTCTTAACTTTTCTAAATGAATGCTGTGTATTTCCACTTGGAATATATTACTGTTTTCTCAACCACAATATGATTTAAAGACTTGGACTCATCTTTCCACCAAAACCACTTCCATCTCTGAGCTTTCCTGTTTTATGGTTGATACACTACTCTTTCTTTTCCTAGTTACTCGAGCACACACACAAAAAATCAGAGTCATCAGCATTGTCCACAGATAGAATGGGCTCCCTGATAAGGTAGAAAGTCTCTGTCATGGGACATTTTTAAGCAGAGATTAGATAACCTTATAACCAGGAGTTTGTAAAAGCTATCCCTTCAAAGGGTGGTAGATGGGCCAAATGACTTACGGTGTCCTTTCTACTAACTCTAATTTCTGTAACTTTTCTCCCCCTGTCTCTTTCTTTCTTT
>PVKM010001859.1:0-71559 GCA_004027735.1 Carollia perspicillata
ACCCGCACCTGGAGAGGAAGGCAGAGTGACTAGGCATGAGCCAGGCCTGGGGTGCAGTTGTATAATGGCAACTGGTCAGGTAGTGCTGGCATACAAGCCATAGATCTGCATGATGGGGGTAGGGGGTGAAGCTACTGAGAGGTCAAGGCACCCCAATGCCCCCAGTAACCATAGGAATTCTAATCTGCTTGAGGGTATTTGGGAACAGAGCAGCCTCATTTAGATTTAGGACTCCTCCCTTGCCCCAGGCTTAGCTATCAATGTAGGGATTGAAAAACCACCCTGACACTGCCCTGGTCGCTATAGGAACCCTACAGCAGCACCAGGGCTGCTGTCCTTAAGAGTCTTCTACACAACCTTCCTATTCTTGTGACTGCAAGAAACACCCAGGCATTTGTGTATCCCTGTGGATTTTATGACCCTCCTATCCTCTCCATCCTTTCCTTTCCTCTCCTTGACACACACACAGGATTGATGTTTTAAGGAACCCAAAGGTTTATTCCTGAACCCCAAACTCCACCACACTGCTACACTTAGTTTCATCCTCCTTTGGCATCACAAACTGTTCGAACTGGAAGGCACAAGGTAATGGCAAAGGTCATCTCTCTCAGCTCCAGAATTTGGCTCAGAGACAGGAAGTGATTTACCGAAGTAAATTAGCTGCAGGGAGAGCAGAACCCAGGCCCCTTTCCTTACCCAGTACTCTTCTCCACTGATCGCAGCACTATCTTCCAATACTTAAATAATCTTTAAACACTTCCCCAATTGCCAAAGAGGAGGAAAAAGATATAAACAGAAAAATGGGGAGGTTATGATCGGTAGTGTTTGGAGATATTCAGTGGAACACTCAAGAAAAGCTGAGCACTGCGAGATGGTGCTGATGGTAGTGATGAACAGACTCTCTTTGGTTTTACTGGGGTTGACAGTTACACCTGTACTTGTCAGCCAAAGCAAGAGGAAAAAACAAAACACCTGGCCAGAATGTTCAGCCTTGGAAGGTCTTCCCCCCCACCCCTTCAGTTTGAAGCACATTTCATTCTATTGCATGCTGGGACTTGCAGTCTATAGCTTATTAAAAAGATGAGGAAAAATCAATGGAGATAAGATCCTGGAGGGGAAGGGTGATCTTTGAGGTCTTCTGCTCTTCACCGAGATTCCTGGCCTGGTGAAGTACCCCCTTTCTCTCTCTTTTATCCTATACCTGCCTGTTCATTGCTTGTTTTCTGGTAATATAGCCTCAACTGGGATTATAGGGTTGACAATTCCATTTCCACAGCGACTGGTTTACAAAATGAAATCAATAGTGTTATTGAAATGTTATTTCTTCACCTCTTTTGTACCTATTAAATAGTCCTTCCCACCCTGGCTGGTGTGGCTCAGTGGATTGAGCACTGGCCTGTGAACCAAAGGGTCACTGGTTTGATTCCCAGTCAGGGCATAAGCCTGGGTTGTGGGCCAGGTCCGCAGTAGGGTGTGCGTGAGAGGCAACCAACTCATTGATTTCTCTCCCTTTCTTTCTCCCCCTCCACCTTCTCTAAAAATAAATAAATATTTTAAAAAGTCCTTCCCCTTTTTTTTTCAAAAAGAAAAATACCAGTGTGGTGATTGCTGGGAGGAGGGGGGTTTAAGGGGACGAAATGATAATGGCAAAATTTATAACCAAGATTATATGTTTAAATACAAGTCACTTGAATATTATACTAGCTTGGAGCAAATCTAAGGGTCACTGACTTTCAGAATTGAAGGGAACACAAAAGGTCACTGAGTCTAATCTCATTCCTGGTCCTCTACACATGCTCATATTCCAGAGCAATACATTCTCCCTGGACTGGCAGAAAGTTTCCCCTTGAACTGAACTCTGCCTTTCCTCTAACTTCTACTTTCTATGACTCTACTCCACATGACAGCTTTCAATATACTGCTCAAATTTGCTTCTCTTTTGGGTAAACAACCCAAGCTCATTATCATATGACACAATTTAAAATTCCTGTACTACCCTGAACAAGTACCCATTTGTCTTTGTTTTTCTTAAGATGTAGCTCAAATTTTATAGCCTTTGAACATTACCTTGACTATAAATACCAGCCCGATGAACAGTAATTCTTTCTTTGGTGAGACCCATTTGCATCAGCATTATCTGGGCTACGAGTTGAAAACACAGATTTGAGGGCCTCACCATTGCTGCAAAGATGATCTCGTAAGTCTCAACCTTCTTCTGGGTCAGTAATTAAAACAGCAGAATTGATCTGAAATTATTCATCTCAGAGCCAGTCAGTAAAATCAAAAATAGATCTGACTCCGTGGTCAAGATCACACTTCCCTCTAGACCACGGAGGACTACAACTATCCTCTAAAGTAAGAGAGTTGGGCAGCAAAGCAGCGAAAGAGCTCTCCACCCCTCACCTGATGAGCTGCTGCTTGGATATTTCGCTTCTCATTGATAATCACATTTGGCAAATTCTTGTCTTTTCTTGGAGGACCCTCAGGTGCTTTAATGAGAAACCTGGAAAGTAGAATAGCAGGATGTAGAAGAGCATTAAGGACTTAGTCAAAAGGGCAGGGAGGGCCTGAGAAGTTGAGGGGGAAGGACCTCGTGCCCTTCTGACACGCGTTCTTCCCTGTTCTTACCGCTTTCTCTTCTTGGCACTGGGCTTCAGGCCCACACCACCCCACTCGCCCCAGCCAGGTAGAGTCAGGTCCATGTCCTTTGGCTTACTCTCCTCCACAGCTTCCCTCTTCTCTTTCAAGAAGTCTCTGATGACATCATCCCCAGCAAAAGCTTCTCTTATCATTTGCTTTTGATCTCTCTCCTGTTCATTTTCCTGGGAAGAAACAGCAGTGAGAACAGAGAGGGGGGCTTGGGGAAAAAGGAGGAGCTTATAGAACCTCCTAACTACAAAATCTCCTTGCTGGTATTTTCTGCTTCAGCTCTGATCCCCCACAATGGTCTGAGACCCTGGCTCTGTTTACTTACCCCCCTATTCTTGTGAGAACTGCCAAAGACTTCAGAGACAGAGATCTTGTGGTTGGGAGGTTCTGTGGCTACAGCTTGTCTTAAGAGTGGTGGTTCAGGCAAGAAAGCTTGAATTTTGGGTCATGACATTTTAGCGCCCTCTAGGGGGAAGCGCTGAACAATGATGGGCTTGCAATACAGATTGGTAGCCAATCGTGCTCCAATTTTATTCTCTCTAGGGTAAAATTCCCCAGCTCGTTATCATATGACAGAATTTTTTAAAACTTTCAGTAGGGAAGCTGCAGGGTGGAGGAACGAGTGTTCTGTGGTAGGAGGAGGAGCTCCAACTCCAAATGGCCTGGCCAGAAAGTAGGCATCCTCCAGCTTATAGCCCTGAAAAGACAGGCCAGGACTCCTCACTTGAGCAATTTCAATTACTTAATCAGGGATTCCTGGACCACTTGAGATCCCACTTGACAGCCAACTGAGTAGAGCAAAACCTTGGCAAGAACTCAATGACTCACATTTGAATGTCCTGCCTGGGATCTCATCAGAGATTTGAGCACCTCCCTCTTTGCTCTGAGGGCAGCTGTAGAGTAACCCCAGGAAGGGTTTGGCAGCCCAGAACTTAGGATGTGGGAGTCCCAGTGGCACTCACAGATTTGCATCTACCAAACTCACCTGGCCGGCCTGGCCTCATACTGTTGTTGGCCTTTCAACCACTGAAATGTGACCCCAGCTCAACAAACTTCATGATTCTCCTCCTTGTGCAAGAAGGTTACTTTGTGCACCAGCTCTGATCTCCCACAATGGCCCATGACCCCGGCTCTGCTCACCAACTCTTCTATTGTTGTGGGGACTGCCAAAGATTTCACGGAAGGAGATTCTGTGGTTAGGATGTTCTGCAGGTCAATCATTTGCTCCTTCCTTTTCTTCTCCTTGAGAGCACCAGGCTGGTTAATTGGGTTCCTCTCCAACTGCTGCCTTTCTAACACAGATCTGGGAAGCTCCTTATTTTGAAGGCATCCTTCCTTGCCCAGCTCTTCTAGCTCTTCCAGAGTCTCTGCTCTCTCAGGCCTCTGCAGCAACAGGGGCTCCTCTTCGTTCCGGGCAGGTTCCTCTCTCTGGACTGGCAACACTGTCCTTGCTGAACTCACTTTTTGCTTCTGGGGCTGATGCTTTTCCTTGTTGAGTTTCTGAGACAGTGCCCTCAATTCGGATAGCACCTCCTGGCTGCTAGCATCTGGAGGAAGAAATGAAAGCTGTCAGAAAAGGAGGTTGTGGAAGTTGCCTAGTCAATGACCATTTGTTGAGCACTCTCCAACAAGCAGTTTTTGAGCACCCCCTGGATGCTAGACACCATGAAAGTTCTCCTGATGGAGAGAAGACTCCGCTTGCTGGGTCTTCTGGTGAGCTCACTAATCATTACCTGCCAATTAGCAGGCCACGGAGCTGAATAGTCAAAAGCAGGATGTTGGGAAGCAGATATCCTGGGCCCTATTCCCAGCTTTGCCAGTGACTCACTCTGTAACAGGAACTGTGGCTTAATTTCCTCATACAGCAAACCCTGCTTGAGGAGATGGGCCCAAGTCCCAAATTTTATTTTTTAAATATTTTATTTATTTATTTATTTTTAGAGAGAGGGGAAGGGAAGGAGAAAGAGTGGGACAGAAACACCAATGTGTGGCTGCCTCTCACACGCCCCCCACCGGGGACCCAGCCCGCAACCCAGGCATGTGCCCTGACTGGGAATCGAACCAGCGACCCTTTGCTTCACAGGCCCGCGCTCAATCCACTGAGCTACACCAGCCAGGGCCCAAATTTTATTTTTTAAAAAAAGATTTTATTTTTATTTTTTAGAGAGAGGTGAAAGAAGGGAGTAAGAGGGGGAGAAACATCAATGTACAAGAGAAACATTGATAGGTTGCCTCTCACATGCCCCCACCAGGGGGCCCAAGTCCCAAATTTTAAAAAGGCCCTATCAACTAACAGGTGGTCTCTGAATGCAACTTCATTGTAATTTATTATTTGTAATTCCTAAAATTGTGGTTTACTATTTATACTTTACATTGTAATGCCCTACCCCATTTGTAAAAACCTTATCCAGCATTGTTTTATCTTTTTAAAAAATTTTAAAAGATTTTATTTATTTAATTTTTAGAGAGGGGAAGGGAGAAAGAAAGAGAGGGAGAGAAACATCAATGTGTGGTTGCCTCTCATGCATCCCCCACCCGGGGGACCTGGCCTGCAATCCAGGCATGGGCCCTGACTGGGAATTGAACTGGTGACCCTTTGGTTTGTAGGCTGGTGCTCAACCACTGAGCCACCCCAGCCAGGCATTGTTTTATCTTAAATCAGCATTTTATCACCTGCCATGGTTGAGTCAAGCAGCTCACATTCTCCAGTCACCAGCAACATCTGAGTAAATACCGCTAGTCTCTGAGAACCCGGAAGCAAACATGGCAGTGACACACCTGTCAACCGTCTTCTGCACTGACCCAAGTTGCCTCCATTCCTGAGTTCACCTTGCTTTTCAGCTTTAGCTTGAAGCCACTGGAAGAATCTACTTGAGATCTGGGCTTCAGGGACGTATATGTCTATTCCTCAGGGATCAAGTTTCCTTGCCCATTTTGTTTGGGTTCCACAACTTCCCGCTATTTCCCCAAAGGTTTGGGAACATTCTATTTATTGATCATCTGAGGAAATCCAAATCTACCTTTCATACCACAACCAACTGCTCTATACATTTAGCTACATGGCCGGCTTTGGAGGGGGCTCAGGAGGATGCAGCTGGTGTCCTGTGGTTATACAGAGACTGCCCCAAACTCTTCAAGGATGGTCCTGTCTTTCTGCAGCACTGCTGGTCTCTGCAATCCTGGAAATTATAACTATGATACTAATCCCAGAACTCTCTAACTGAAAACCCTAAGGCCCTACTGTACATTCTAAATGACAGCTCTTTCAATTTTTTGCCATGGAAAAAGATTCTTGCTGTCACCCAAATTCACTATTTCTATAGGAAACACAATCAGACCCAGAACTCTATGCAGATAGCTAGGAGATTCTGAATCTAGGTAGGTCCTGATGCAGGCTTTAAGGACCTGCTTTCTCCTTTCTCCCCAGAATGGGAGCTCTCTGACCTGTCTCAGGGGTGCTAACCTGACATTGTTAATGTAAAAATCTCTTCAAGATAACAGGTAGAAATATAATATGCAAATCAAGCCTGAGCATGGGTTAAAAATTCTAATTCAGTCATTCACTCCTGTCCAGAAAGTCTTTACCTGTATCATATATCAACCAGCATTTATGAAGTGCTAAAGATAGCACTCCTACTTTACAAACAAAACAGAACACTACAGCCAACATTTGAAGACACTTTAGAATGCCTTGAAATCCACCTATGTGTGGGGGTGTGAATGGTTTTCAGATCTGCCACCCGAGCATGTGCACCTCCCTGCTGTGGGTACCAGTGATATTAACTCCTGCCCTGGCTTCAAGGATGGTGTAGTCCTGTCTTTCTGAACATTGTAAGCCCTCCAGAGCAGAAAGCACGTTGGAACACGCACTGCACAGCCATGTAGATGACCGTTTATTAAATGCCTTTGAAGAAAAATGGTAATTATGATAATCTATTTGCTCTTCGGAGACCCAGGGCACTCTCTTCAGAGTCCCTAGAGCCTCATCATTCTGCAGTGTGTGTGGGTGGGCACAGATTTCCTCTCACAGTTGGTCCGCAGCACTTGCACTAAGCTCTCCCTTCCAGTCCACCACAACTCACCTTTTGTTTCTTGCCCGTCCACTGGTTTGGTATTCTGGTTGAGCCCAGATGTTTTCCTAAGCAATCGCCTTTCTTCAAATTCTTTCAACAAAATTTCTTCCTCTGCCACTGGTCTTTCTTCTCCCTCACTTTCAGAAGTGTCATTGGCTACGGGCTCTGGAAGTTGTTCGGGGTCTTTCTGGATTTCAGCCTCTTCTTTTTCATCACCAGGGTGATCCCTGACCATCCAGGGGTTTAGTCCATCTGTAGTCACATGTGCCCCATTCACCACATCGGGGACAAGGAGATCCCCCTCTTCTTCCACGCCTCCCTCTTCCTCACTCTCAGAGGCCACCTGGAGTTTCTGCGTCAATTCTTTGTTCCTGGCCAACTGATCCTGCATAGCCTGGCGAGCCTGGAAGAAAGTCACAGCACAGGTGCCTTGTCATTAGTGACCACAGTAACACCTTTCCCGATCCATTTCTTAAAGCTACCTCCTCTCAATTTGACTTAAGTAATTTTTACTGGTGTCTACTCTTTAAACTACACTTAGACCACCGTGTTAATAGCTATGAAATATAATGGAAGACAAAATCTGTGCCCACAAGGAATCAACATGTGAAACAGGAAATTCCTTGTGGTTTAAACAAACAAACAAACAAACAAACAAACAAACAAACAAACAAACAAACTCCTCTCCTCTTTAACTGGACTTGCCTTCAATGTTCTTTCCCCTTTCATCTCTTCTTTTCCACCTTGTTCCTGGTCATTTTCCTCTCCGCCTTAAAGATTTTCTGATGCCTTTTTAGATTCCTGGTTTTTCTATCCCTTCTCATGGCTCTTATATAACTCTTTCCTCCAATTCCTCCCATTCTCTCATCCCGATGGTCACTTACCTCCAAGTCATATTTGGCCATAATTGCCTTTGACTTTGCCCATTTCCCACTGTTCTGGTGCTTAAGGTTCATTCGCTCCTGGAAAGAAAGGTCAGAGTGAGATCCTTACCACTTTCTGGGGAAAGCTGGTTCAAGGGGTAGGACAGGAGGCAGCCTCACCATCATTCTGGCCTTTTCGAGTTTTTCCAGTTCTTCCAGTGCAGCAGTAGGATTGACCTTCCGTAGCTCCTCAAAGTCTTTTAGGACTTTCTTGGCCTTTTCTTTCTTTAGAACTCTGTGATACCTACAGGATAGTGAGGGGGGTACAAGGCGATATTTAGTGGAAACACTGATGCCACCCACAGAAGTGTCCCACCACCCAAGGGGTTTCCTTATTACAGAGGTCAGAATGGATGTCACAGAACTAGCTGACGGGAGGGAGCCAAGTTTAGGACCTGAGGGGACTGGCAGGCTTCTCAGTCCCTGCAGCCCACAGGGGCAGACCTTTGCTCAGCAAAGGGTTCCTCTGCTCCTACAGTGTAAGGGAAGAGCAGAACATGTTCCAAAGAAGCAAAAAGGTTGGAAGGAAGCTCTGCTGGCCTCAACAGCTATAGAACTCAGAGCTCATTGTGCAGAATCATTCCATCATGCCCTGGAAAGGAGAGAAAATCATTGAAGAGTCCCCCGCTTTTTTTTTTTTTTTAAAGCAAAACTAAGAGAGAAAGCCAAAGCCAGAGGAGAGGGCACTACTGAAGCAGGTACAACTTCATGAGATTAGTTTGGGACGGGGGAGGCTCGTCACTCCTATTTGTGACCTCTTCTATATGACCCTAATTGCCATGTCAAGGGTTCTTTCCTAAAGACTTGTGATCATCCACCTCACTTTCTCTCGTGGAACCCAAGGCTAGCTAGAATCAGTCTCCTTATTTTATCATTTTTACTTTTTTATTGAATTTATTGGGGTGACAATGGTTAATAAAATGATAGAGGTTTCAGGTGTATCTCCTTACTTTTTGCTTTTGATTCTCTTCTCTCTTCGAGCCCTGGCCTCATAGTAGGACTGCAGGGCCCGGGCCCTCTGAAGCTCTGCTCGGCGAATCTTAGCCTATAATAAGTGAGGTTTACAGTGACTTCTGGGCTTGTAGGCAAATGCTGGGAGAAACAGGCCCTGCCTGGGTATATAAAGGGCCCACCACACTTACCTCTTCCAGGCTCATGGCTTTGAGAGAGGCCTTTTCCACAGGAGTCAGTAAAGGGTCTGTCACTGGCTGCTTGTTCTTAGAGAGGAGATTAAAAACTTCCTGCTCCAGAGGAGTTCTGGCCTTAAAGAGGTAACAAAATATTCTGAGTCTTAAGCCATGCTCCTACGGTCTCCCTCTTTCCAGCCCTATGACAATCTACTTTGACACCATAATTGGGATCAGTAACTGGGTAGGCCTGGCTATTACTACAAGAGAAGATGTTCCAGGTTTGCTGCCTAGCTGTGCAGATAAAGCCTTACCTTATTCTAATTTAAGACAACTTCAGCAAGGGGACTCTGAGGTTGCTCTCCAATATTACTGAGGTATCATGTGGTGTTCAAATTATTAATGTATGTAAAACAGAATGCCACTCTCTTAAAAATTGAAGCAGGAGGCCCACAAGGTAAATGCTGGCAGGACAGAGGCAGAGCAGTACCACATGTCAGTTTTGATAGTTGCAAAACAAAATGGTCCCTGTGTTGTTATGTATACAGTGTAGTTAGGAATCTCAGACTCGTATAAGCCTCCTTTTAAAAAATATTTCTTGAAGGGGAGACTGAGTCTAAGATGAGCACAAGAAGACACTGCCTTTAAAAAACACAACCTTTATGCCCTGACTCGTGTGGCTCCATTGGTTAGTCGTTGTCCTGAAAAGCGAAAGTTCACCAGTTTGAATCCCCGTCAGGACGCATGCCTGGGTTGCGGGTTTGGTCCCCAGTTGGGGTGCATATGAGAGGCAGCTGATCGATGTTTCTCACATCGATGTGTCTCTCCCTCTATTCTTCCCTCCCTTTCCCGCTCTCTAAAATAAATAAATAAAACCTTAAAAAAAGAAGACCTTCATATAATTAGACTTCTTCCTGACAGGAAGAATTAAAATATTTTTATTTTTTAAAAAAGATTTATTTATTTATTTTTAGAGGGGAAGGAAGGGAGAAAGAGAGGGAGAGAAACATCAGTGTGTGGTTGCCTCTCATGCACCCCCTACTGGGGACCTGCCCTGAAGCTCAGTCATGTGCCCTGTCTGGGAATGGAACTGGCAACCCCTTGATTCTCAGGCCAACACTCAATCCACTGAGCCACACCAGCCGGGGTTCAAATTGAATTTGAGCCATCTCTAACTTTGGACCCAGTTCCTGAGTTTCCATTTAACTCTGCATGCTAGGTAGTCTCTATATGTATGAAATGAATGGACTTTGAACCAGTTACTTCACATGTCAGCCCAAGACCTCCTTTATTGCTTGACTGACAATGTGAGGATGGCCAAAATAATCAGGCCAATCATGGCATGGTCCATTTTTGCAATGCACAATGACAGTCCTGGGCAACAGAGCCAGTTTCCAACTTCATACACACTTTATATGTGGTTTTCTTCAAGAGCTATATATCATGGTCACAATCAAACTTACAAATATCTAGAGAAATGCATAAACACACAAAATCATACATTAAACAGCGCTATTGATTTAACCATAAACCTATTCCATTGAATAGTAAAGGTAGATGTTCTTCCATTTTTAGTTTTTGCAGTAGTGATCAATCACAGGCTACAAAGTGATTTATATTACAATGTTGTAATCTCCCTACAATTCAATTCAATTTACAAACATTTAATGATTGCAGTTACATTCCAGTTACTTGTAGAGGGTGCTGGAATGCACAATTGATTAAGATCATTCCTGTCCTCATAGAGCTCACAGCCTTTCAGAGGAAAGAGACACATGCATCACTAACAACATAATAGGTTAAATGTTAGTCCACAGGAATAATCGCAGAGGAACAATTAATTCTGATCAAGGGGTGAATTAGGCTTGGAGAAGGAAGAGAGTTGACTTAATTTTTGAATTAGGCTTTGTTTGAGGTGTAAGCACAATTCTGTAAGGCAGGGCAGCAAGTGGAGAGATGGGTATAAGCAAATACAGATATATGGAAAGGAGACGTAAGGGAACAATGTGTTGTCCAGTGCAGCTAAAATGCTAGGTGTGTCTGTCTCATTCTCTAAGTGGAGAGCCTTTTGAAGGATCTGAAGCAGGAGAGCGACAATTGGCTTTATGTTTCACAAACAAAATCCTGGTGGTTGTGTAAGGGGATATAAAGGGTGAGGCAAAAGTAGGTTTACAGGTGTGAGTACACAAAACAAAGTTTATTCTTATATTATTATCTATTAATTATTGTAGTTTTTCCCACATGAACAACTGTAAACCTACTTTTGCCCTACCTGGTATGTAAAGTGGAAAGACGAAAGTTGAAAATGAAAATGAAAATAGGAACCAGTGATCTGAGAGCTATTACAGAGACAGAATTTACAGACTAGCCCCCTGTCTGGACTGAGGGGGAGAGGTAATGGGAGGAGAAGTCAGACGGCTGAGGTTTCCAACCTAAGGGACTGGGGTATGGAATCATGCTGTTGACTGAGTTTACAGAATGAAGGTGGTAGTACAGGGTTGGGGAGTCTGGGAAAGGAAAATGCCAGGTTCACTATGTTGTGTGTGAAGTTTAAGATGCATAGGGGAGACCAGGTGAAGCCTGAGTCACTGAGTCTGGGACTGGAGCTCAAAAGGAAGGGGTTGACAATGACCTGTAGCATACACTGACGATAGTGCTAAGTCACAGAATTCACAGAGCAAGAATAAAAAGGACTAAGACAGACAGATAAAAATCAGGAGTATGTCACAGAAGCCAAGGCAGGAGTTTTAAACAATACGATGTGTCAATAGTGTCAAACTGGCTGACAACTGGGAGGACTTGGGATGTGGCGACTAGGAGGTCTCTCATTAACGGCCTTTGAAAGAAGTTTCAGTGGGGCAGTAGGGCAAGAAGGTGAGAGAACACAGAGAGCAGTGGAGACCAGGTCTTCCCAAAGCATGTTCTTCATCAGCTAACAAGATTGGCTTCATTAAAAAAAAAGTTTAGAATTTAACTTATTTTAGTAATATCTATTTGTATACTCTGGGTTAGAGTAAGTCAAAGGGGTTTCTTACTATCTTTTCATATACTTTTAAAGGATAATGTATATTGGGAATCACCAATCTCCAGTAGGGGCAGGCAGCATTTTCTATCAATGGGATCCCACCCTGACCCCTTCTGAGGGCATAATGAACAACTAAGGTTTTGAGGTGAACACTCTGGAAAATGCTAGTGTAGGCTGCTAGTGGGGGGAAGGAGAGAGAGGCTGTGAAAAGTTACCTTACATCATAGCTAGCACTTTGCAGTTTATACATGCTTTCACATGCATTGTCCCACTTAATTCTTCTCAGCTAGACTCCAATGGAATTTTAGGAAGCTGGACCAAAACTATACTGCAGACTTTTTGGATTCTTTTTTTTTTTTTAAGATTTATTTATTTTTAGAGAGAGGGGAAGGGAGGGAAAAAGAGAGGAAGAGAAACATCAATGTGTGGTTGCCTCTTGCCCAACTGGGGACCTGGCCTGCAACCCAGGCATGTGCCCTGACTGGGAATCCACCTGGCAACCCTTTGGTTCACAGGCCAGCACTCAATCCACTGAGCCACACCAGCCAGGACACTTTTTTGATTCTTAATCTCCAGAAATACTAGTATGTTACTAGTCCTTGGTACTTTACACTTTTTTTTTAGAGAGGGGAAGGGAGGGAGAAAGAGGGACAGAAACATCAATCTGTTACCTGTCGCACATGCCCCAACCAGGGACCAAACTCGCAACCCAGGCATGTGCCCTGACTACACATCGAACCAGCACTGCAGGGCAATGCCCAACCAACTGAGCCACATCAGTCAGGGCAGTAATGTATACTTTTAAGTTCTAAGAATAGAACTGAGAGTTGCTAGCTAGAAATCACCTCTTATTTCTCTGTGCCACACTGGCATCATTTTTTAAAAATGAGTGTTAGCATGAATGGTCCAGGAGATTCAATGCATAGTCTCTGAGCCACTCTGTCTTGTACAGGGAGTTCCTGGAGAGTAGAGGTGCCATTATTAGTGCAATCTTCGCCTGCATCTCATCCTAATACCCAATTCAGTATTTTCCCATAATCTCTAAGATTACACTGTCATTTGGAAAAAGCAAGGTGCAGAAGAATATGTAGTAGTACACTACTAATTTTTGGTAAATATGAGGTAAACAGAAATATATCAGTAGAACTCTTAAGTGAACAGTAACAAAAATTTATAGAAGTGGTTATACCTGGGTGAGTATGGGGGTAAAAATAATCAGTTGGGGACAGGGGTGGGGTCAGACTTTTCACTATATATCATCTGTACTTTCACAATATTTTTGAATCCTACAAATTATATTACCTCTTAATTTTTTTCCTAAAGTCTCCCTTCCATCCTGCAGCCACACTTTAAACCTGATCTCTTTTTCATGTGGAAAAGGAAGCATCCTAGAAAGAGAATGGCAGAAACAGAGCTTATCCCCACAATAAGCAACCACTTGCTCAATTTCTAGCTATGGCAGCAAGCCAGGTTTAGTTTGATTGGCTTTAATTATTTCCAGTCCTTGACATACAGGACATTATCATTCTTGATTTTTAGGAAAAAACAAAACCATTCTCACACGTGTTGCGGAGTAGGATTTCTAGAAAGCAGAGAAAAAGCATAAACAGGGCCATCTATCTGCTCACGTTTTGGGCACCGCTGTTTTTGCCCATTTAAAAAAAACAACAACTTAAGACCGAATATCCCATTATAGACTCCATAACCAATGGTGTATGGAAAAGAAAGGCTAGCTGTTCTGAAGCAGTTGTTCACAGACTAAAGCAAAAAAATCTAGAGTGCTCAGGAAAAAAAAAAATCTTGAGACTTTAAGGACCCATGTAGGATTACCAACTTTTCATTCTGTCAAGGGCATAACGACTGTCCCACCCCCAACTCCATCCTTCAGTATTACCATCATGCCATAAAAGAAAAGCTGTTTTGATACCATTAAAGTGGAAAGAATAACCTTGTAATTAGGAAGAGCTGGCAACCTTACACCCACCATACTCACGATTATCTTTCGGCTTCGGATGGATGAACAATTTGCCAGGGATCAGTGTTTGGGAAACTCGGCTCTAGAAAATTTTCTACAGCTCAGTCATAATAAGTTCCTTAAGATTCTATCAGTAATGTTATAATTTAATGAGATCTTCCTTTACAATCAAACTTTGAGTCTGCTGCTCATATATCCTTATTAAGGCATCAGAAATACCACTGAGTTCCTGATTTTCCCCAGATCAGAATGTGGCTTTAAAAGCTTTTTAAAAACTGGGATGTGAACAAGAAAACATATTTCCTCTCCACAAGCAATTCCATGTTTTAACACAAAGACATGGAAATAACCATGTTCTGTAAGCTACAAACTGATGCTGTAAGATCAGTGGCTGTACAAACTATATAGCCACTGTGGCTGGCTACTACACGACTGCCAATGAGTCTTGCCACCCTCTTCTCTGACTAAAAAACTACAGTGACTGCAGCTAGAATTTCAGTTTAACATGTCTAACCAAATAAATTGTAGACCCTGCAATCTCTACACTGCACAATCTCACTCTCCAAGATATCGTTTTTTTGTATTGCACTTACGTTCCAGCCGTTGAGCACATGTTCAATAGGAGCAAAGGCTGACTGTTCCTTCTCGATGGGGAAAACCAACTGCTCTGCTTGTCGGTTCTTCACAACGATGGGATCCCATTTGGAGAGGGCCTGTGAGGTTTTATTGAATGCCACTTCTCGGTGGATCTGAAAACAGGCAAAGTACACAAAAGCCACAAAATTAGGCATCAAACTCAAAGGACAAGTGGGAAATTAGGAAGCCATGTTTCTTAGCCCAAGGAAGAATAATCAGGACGCTAGAAATTACTTCTTGCTTACTTCTCAGGACTGTACTTTCCCCAAGATTAATCTTTTCCATTGTGAGGCAATCACAACTTCCCTTTGCACTTGTCAGGCTTTCCCCTCCTGTTCATGCTGGTTTTCCCTGGTTAGTTCAATTTCTTCCCCTTAATGGATACTTTGTAACTCACCCGCTCAACCTCTTCTTTGTTAAGGGGTAACTCCACAGTCTTCTTTGATTTGATTCTGTTCAATTGCTTTTTCACAGTGGCCAATGAGGATGAAGTTTTAACCGGCACAAGCAGATCTGAAAGGACTAGCCTTTCTCCTGATCCTGTAGAAAAGCCAAGCTTTCTGGTCAAGCTGAGAAGCGAGACAAAATCTCACTATCACATAGGCAGATGTCTAAGGAGAAAATGCTGGCAGATGGGTAAATGTGCAGGGAAGCACGGATAACTTCTTTTTAATCACTAGCCACAGTGGCACCATCACTTCCTTATATTTTCACACATGTTCCAACAAGGGAGGAGAAAATTATTTATTTTAAAAAGTTATACTTTTCTCTTGGTCTTTCTCTTCACTCTTGCACCACTGCATTTCATTCTTCACACATCAGCCAAAGTGATATTTTGAAAATGTAAATCACGGTATTTTGTGATCCTGCTGAAAATCCTCCAATACTTGGAATTAGTCATCCCTTTGTATCCATTGGTTACAAGACTGCCTGTAATACCAAAATCTAAGGATGCTCAAGTCCCTTACACAACATGGTGTAATATTTGCATGTAACCTACATTTTCCATATAGGCTACATCAGGATATCCACACATCACTCTATGTCCATGGATTCAGCCTAGTGCTTGGCAAGGGGCAAATTCAAGTGTTCCTTTTTAGAACTTGATGGAATTTTTCCCCTTAAAATATCTGTAATCCATGGTTAGTTGAAGGCAATGATATGAGAACCAGGCCGATGGTATTGACCTAAAGGCCGCAACCTTATGTGATCTGGTCCCATAGGGATTTTAGTCGGTCACTCCAACCTTGTCATCCCCACCTCCACTGTGCTCCAGTCACACTAGCCTTCTTCCTGTTCTTCAAACATGCTGAGCCTGTTTCTTCCTTAGAGCCTTTGCAGTAGCTGTCCCCCTTGCCTGGAATGCTTTCCTCTGTGTTTGCATTATTGACTGTTCTTGTCATTCAGATCTCAGCGCTTTGCCTCTGAAGAGACCTTCCATGACCAGCCAAACTAAAGTAGTCACTTAGTCACTTCACTGCATCATCCTGTTTTAATTCTCATTTCCACCCCCACCCCAAGAAAATGTAAGTTCTGCGGTGTCTTATTCTTTACTATAGTCCAATATTGAAACTGGTGATTTTCAACCCTTTTCACCTCATGGTACATATAAACTAATTACTAAAAATCTGTAGCACACCAAAAAATAGGTATAATTTTGAATCATTCTTAACAGAGGGCTACCGTGTTGGCTGTTGTCGCTTTTTTATTTGACAGCCTAATGGAAAGGAGGTCAGTGCCCCTGTTTAAACAGTCAGGTATTGCATATTTCAAGAATTTTTGTAGTCATTTGAAAGTGATATAGTAGAAACGAAGTATTTACTGAATGAATAAGCTTGGGAGAATGTAGTTTTATTTGTTCTGGGAAGTTACAGTTAATGGTTACTAGAAGAATAGAACTCATTCAAGCCACTTAAGATGTGAATATGGTGAAAAAGATTTGGCATCTAGACTTGGTATCAGGTTGAAATCCCAATCCTGCCATTTACTAGGTCATGAATTCTCAATAGGGGTAGTATCATTCTCCTACCCAGAGGGTGAAAACGTGTTTTTTTTTTTTTGGGGGGGGGAGGTTAAAAAATCTTAATACAAAGTTTTGTGTCTCTCAGAAGCTCAAACCTGCCTAACAAAATCACATTCCTTAGCATCTGGTTTCTCAGCCAGGGTGGGAGGACAGGGAGGTAGCGAAGGTCCCCAGCCCACTTTGTGCCCTCTCATGACTAAGCTGAGCTTCCACAGGTGACCTCAAGGTAGCCTCCTATCTGTCTTCCACCACCTTGGTTTGCTCCTGGCAACTCTGTGCCCTCTTCTTCCTTCCGCCTCTGGTTCGTCACACCCTGACCCCCATGTCACCTAGCACCTATCATCTACTGGAACCTCTCCCACCTCTAGGACTTCCCAGCCCCAGGGTTTCTGGGGAAGCAGCACCTCAGGCATCTTCTCTTCTCCCAGCAAGGGGCCCCTGCCAGGCCCTTTCTGCCTTGGATGTGGGACGCACATGGCTGCCCACCTCTCCCTAAGGTCAGGGGCTGAGCACTGCCATCTCATTCATGGGGAAATAGTGCACATGGGGTAGTGGAGCTCTGGGGGCCACTGGACTGGATATGGTTGGGCGTGAAGGGGGTAACAGTTGTGCTTTTTAAGCTGAAAGTGCTGGGCTTCAGGCTGCATAGAACCCCCTCCCTGGGATCAGCCCCTTCCACCCAGGGAGTTCTTGTGGGGACAGTGGGATCTTTTGGGACTTGAGACAGGGGTGGCCAGTGGGGAAGTAACCTCCTCAGGGGCTAGGGGTTGTTCTTGGAGGTGCAGAGGGGAGTCCCACAAATGCTGCTATGGGTAGGGTGGGGCTGGGGTGCCGTGCAGCCAGTGTTTGACTTTCTTTTCAAGTGGGGGCAAATGGGAGAGAACTCAGAGTGAGGCAAGTTCTCCTCCTTCGCCATTGTCTGTCTGCGGTGGTTTCTGTCTCCAGGAAGATGTGGCAGGATCATAAGTCATTCCCCTCTCCTCCCAGGCCTCCTGCTATATATGGAGGACCTGTCTGGTTTCTGGTTTGGCTGTGGTCCCATGAGGATGTGAGACCATTCAATAAAGAAAGGATAGCAAATAGAAAAAAAGACTCCTCAGGGGAGCAATAGAGAGAAAAGGTTGCGAAACACTGTATTAGGTGAAGGCATTTTAGTAAGTAACTTCACTAATTTGAGCTCCAGTAGGAAAAATTATCTGCCTGTCAGAACTCAAAGCACTGTTAGAACTGAAATAAAAATGAAATCATGGACATGATTAAGCTAATGAAAGGCAGCTGTCTTTACTCATGTATCTCTATCCTAGAAGTAGCTCATCAAGCTCAGTGGGAGACCTTGACCATGGCCTTCTAGGCTTTCTTCTAAAAATGGAAGAAAATCAGGGACATATGACTGCCCTTCTTCACCCACTTACAGGTAAATATTTATAGGATGACCCATTAATCACATAAAAAAACAGTTCCTAGGTGGGGGGAGGTAAAGTGACCATTATACTTTTGGAACTCCACAAGCTCTGTGCAGAGATAGCTTCATTTGTTAACTTACCTTCAGAACTGACAGTGAACTCTGATACCTTCAGACTAGCCTCGGATCTCTCAGCCAATTTCCGCCTGAAATTTAGGCAAAACAGAATATAGAAGGAATGGACACATTTTTGCTGAGGAACGAATACTTACCTCTTCAAACAAGGCTTTGATTCCATGTATTTTTCTTCTAGATTTAGGTTTTGTCACAAAGCAATGAGGAAATCAGTTCCTAACCTGGACTTGGTAGTCTAACCATCTGTTAATGTCGACTTAACCCCTCTAAAACACAAGGCAATACAAGGTGGGCATAATGGAGAAGGTACTGGACGTGAATTCAAATGTGCCTGGATTTGAATCTTGAATCTGCCACTTATGAGCACAGTGACTGTGAGTTAAGTCAATTAACTTCTCTAACAGGGATAAGTAATGTCTACTCAATGCTCCAAAACTGTAGGTATGGATTCAGTAAGAATTCATATACATAGAGGTCTAATACAATAATAGCTACAAATTATATAACGTTTACTATATGCTGGGCATTAGTGTAAGATCTTTACATTTATTAACTCATTTAAATTCATAACAACCCTATAAGGTAGTTACTGTTATTAATCTTATTTTCTAGTTGAAGAAATTGAAGTGCAGAGAGGACACAAAATTGTCCTATGAAGTCTGACTCCAAAGTATATGCTCTTGAAGCTGGCACTTATGTCTTCATTGTTTTAGACACTTAATGACTATTGTAGACAAATCTCATGGAATCAGCTAGTCATAATCTGTCCAAAGTGACAGGAATGTTACCTATTCTTTCCATCTAGGGAACTGATTGCTTCCAGAAGTTTTTGGTGCTTTCGCTCTCCACCGCTGTCCTCCTAGACACAGAAAAGGAAAAACCATCAGAATAATGAGGGGAGGGAAAAAACACCATGGAAATTGAAGCCCATGTAAAATGTCTTTCTTTTGGTCAGTAGGGAGTCAGAAGAGGTCTGGTGTGCAGATCTGAAAGAACTTGCTTCAAAAACCAAACTCCATAATTATAAGAGCCTTAGTAACTGGGAACTAATGTTATGCCTGTCTTAACTTGTTTTGGGATGAAAAGTGCTATGGGAATAGTGTTTCTATACAGAACGTATAATGTGATCCAACACAGCAACTCTCACATTAAAAAAGACCAACCTAAGCAGTTTTGTCAAGAGAATAAAGAGTTGGAATTCCATAGCATCTGTTGGAGATCCAGCATCATTATGTATACTGTAGTCAGACACTTAACTCTCCACAGAAATCCAAATCTGGGAAATAGGGAAATCCTATAATGAGTACCACATGTTTTGTTCTTATATATTCAACTATACTTATTCAACTTGAAGACAGTGACTGTATTTTATACAGTCTTCAAACTCCCATAGCACTCAAGGCAGGTAGGTATCTTATACATGAAACACTAAATAAGCATTTATAACTTATTTTCAAGACCTAAACAATGTTGATACCCTTTCCTTTTCCAGGAATGTGCTGTCTATTCTAATTTTGGGGCAGAAAGGAGCTGGAGAAGACAGTTTAGCAGTTGTAGCCCACCTCATCTTCACTGGTGCTCAAGGGGTAGTCGTTTGGCAAATCCTCTAGTTCTTCCTGTTTGCTTAAAGCCATAAGGCTGTTAAAAGAGATAAAAGAGAAATGTTATCCCTTCAAATAATAAAAGGTGAGCAGTGGTTGGTGATGTCCATACAGAACTGCATGAAAAAGATCTACCATTTTCAGTGACTGGCACTGCATTTCCCATTGATCTATGGGAGGCTGTAAAAAGATCAGACCCTAGGTAAGGTGACAGAAAATGCTGTTCCTGGCCCCTGAGGCAAGGCAGTTTCACCATTAATATTTCTAAGTATCTTCCACATGGAATAAACCTTTATGGGTGCAGCTTACTCAGAAGTGACATCTTGATCACTTGTTCCCAGGAATGAGGAAACAGTATTGGATGAAAGCCGCTGAGTAAGCCATTTTCCCTGGGGCTTGCTCGGCGAAGTCGGTTGATAGCTAAAGATATTGGTACCCAGGCACAAACTATGGCATCTCTATTAGTCTTCGCAAGGCAAACCGTTCTAAATGGATTATATTTACTTCCCCTAATGGGTGGGATGAAATATCAGAGGAGAAAACGTCGCAGACGGCTCTCATCAGCAAAGGTTCCAAGGGAGTTCACAGCGCAGGCACTGCCTGCGCAGAGGACTGAAACGCGCCCAAGCAGCTGCAGAAAAAGGAGTCACGTGACGAGAGCAACTCAACATACTAACTTAGCGGGAGAGGATGAGACCGAATCAGGACCACAGGGATAAGGCTACAAAGCTGGGAAGCGCTGGGAGAGAATTAAGTTAATAAAAGGGTTTTAAAGGACGGATCGCGGAAACAGTAACGAATGGCGTAGTCCTGGGAGGGGAACATGTGGCATGTATTAAAAAGCGGCTTCCACGTCTCAAACTCCAGAGAACCCAGACCCCAAGGAGACCCAGATTCCCCAACTCATCTTTTGCCCTCACCGCTCCGCAGGCCGTATCACGCTCATCTCAGCAGTCTGTCTCTCACATGGACCAGGAGCGGAAGCTGAAAAGAAAGCAATTTCCGTACCGGCCGCAAAGCGATTTCTGCTTCCTCCAATCACGCGCGACACGTTGCGTCATTTCCGGCCCGCCCCAGGCGTACGAGGAACTGGAGACGCTTCGGGAGGGGCCTGGGGGAACCCGGGAGCCAAGAGATTAAAGCCTGTCAGCGGGCGGATCTTTGTTTGCCCCACCCAACCCTTTGGTGTCCGGAGCACGGGTGTACGCCCTCTTGGCCCCTGATTTCCAAGCGTCCCAAAGTGGGGCTCCAGCCTTCGCTGTGTCTGCCTGATCCAAAAGGAAATGCTCCAGCTCCCGTGTTGGACAGCGTCCTGCGAGCCTGCTTCTGGCAAGGTTGAGACTTTACAAACACCGGCGAAGTGGCCAGCGCCGTGCTACGCCCCTGCGATTCGTCAGTGAACAAAGCAAGTTTCCTCCTAAGGAAAAATCCCACGTTCATCCTATGTCCCCTTGTCATTGCAGCTCTCTAGGTTACTCCTTCCCTATGTAACAAAGTTTCATCCAAGGTTGGACTGTCGGTGGCTGCAAAGTAATGTATAAAACATTCTTGGCATTGATTCTTTTAGGCCACTCCCATTTTGCTTTCTCCCCACCATTCCACTGAAACTTCTCTGGACAAGATCATCGGTGACAGCCAAAGTTGTTAAGTGAAATGGATACCTCTCAGACTTTGTCTTCCAGAACTTTGTGTGGTACTTGATACTATAGGTTTGCTTTTACTTACATTCAGGAACAGTTTTTGACCATTTACTATGTATCATACCTTTAGGCACTGGGGGTATATCGGGTGAACAAAACAGACATGTTTCTTGGCTTCATAAAGTCTATTTTCTAATGGAATTAAAACAATTTTATCTTTGTTGAAATTCCACCTGTCCTCCATGACACCATTCTCTCCTCTTATCTTAGCTTTATGACCATCTTCCTCAGTCCTCTGCTGGCTACTTTTTCTGTACTTAATAAATGATGATGCTCCTCAGATCGTGTCTCAACCCTGTTTATTTATTCCACTTGCATGAGAACTCTTAATGTCCATCTCTAGTCCAGATCTCTTTATTGAGCTCCAGACTAGTATCTCTGATTGCTTCCTGGCAATCCTTTCTGTCTCACAGGCACATCAAACATGAAGTATTCAATAATTTCTATCTTGCCCACCAGAATTCTGTATTTTTACATCTCCATGACTGGCACCATCAACTATCCAGTTAGTCAAATCAAAAGTCTGAGAGTCATCTTAGATTCCTCTCTTTCTTATGCTTCACAGTTGTTCCCTCATTTTGTCAGTTTTATTTCCCAAATTTTCTTCATAGATCTACCTTTCCATCATTTTTGTCATGTATCAGACCCTTGCAATTTCAAGCCTGTGTTATTTCCCTAATCTGTTATAGAAAAGGGGAGCATTACAGCATATTGATGAAGAGCATGAAATTTCAACTGGACTCTCTGGCTCTGAATCTTATCTTTGCTACTTACTAGCTTTGTAATTCTTGAGTAAGTCACTTAACCTCTCTGTGCCTTTCCCCCTCATCTTTAAAATGGCTATGATAATAGTACATTGGCTAATTGTGAGGACTAAATGAATTAATATACATAAAGCACTAGAATAAATGGAAAGTCTTTAGAATAATACCTGTCACATTAAATGCTCAATAAATGTTAGCTGTAATAATTAATTTTACTGGCTTTTCAGTCTTCAGTCTCTCTTCATCCAATCACATAAATCTGACCATGTCCTGCCCCTACTGAAATGATGCAAATAGTCCCTCATCACCTTCAAGACAGAAAATTTAAAAAAATCCTCTTTTGTTCTTATCTACCTCTCTAACAGTTTTGGAATTGCTTGCCACTTCTCACAGGGCACTTTAAATTTTTATGGGCAGATGATGTTCTCTTAAGCATTTAAAACTTGGCATGGTTGCTGATTTATACTTAATCTAAGTAAAGACAGTGTGTTTGCTATGCAAATGCAGCTTTGGGACAAGTCCCCTAGGTGTCCCCCTTCCCAGCTCTAACCAGGTTGCTGCCCCATTTCTCTCATATGTAGACAGTCAATGCAGTGCTTCTGCTAAGAACTAAAGGAGGTAGAAGGAGCCTGCGTTGCAGAGAACTGGGGGTGGGGGCGGGTTTCTGGGAAAAGGAAATAAGTACACATAGGCCCTCTGGCTTGGGAAGGGCTTGCTATAGTTTAGCTATTGAAAGGCTAGTGTAGTTGAATGGTAGTGAAACAAGAAGATAAATACAACAGAGAAGGATGGAGAAGTGGGCAAGGTTCAGGTCTTTTTGGACTTTGTAGGCTATGGCAGAATTTGGATTTTACTCTACATAAAATGGGCTACAAATAAAGGAGTTACATAGGAGAGTAACATGATCTAATTTTTATTTTTATTTTTTTTTTGTTGATTTTAGAGCAGGGGGGAGAGAGAGAGAGAGAGAGAGAGAGAGCCTGATTTGTTGTTGTACTCATTTATGCCTTCGTTTCTTGTTGCTTCTATTTGCCCTGACCAGAGATCAGAGTGCAACCTTGGCATATTGGGATGATGCTCTAACCAACTGAGCTACCACGCCAGGGCTAAATTTTAATAAAATCACCTTGGCTGTTGCATGGAGAATAAATTGGAGGTGGGCACTGGTGGAAGCAGAGAGACCGGTCTGTTAGCTATTACTAGTACAGCAAAAGATGGTGATGGCTTGGAATCAGGTGATGACTGTGGAGATACAGTCACTGATGGCTCTACCAGTGGTATGTGGGAGGTAAGGGAAAGAGAAAGATTATGCCTATGTTACTGGCTTGAACAAATGCAGTAGCCTATTAAAATACAGAAGATTAGTGATAGAGGGCACAGATTTGGGGATTGAGACCAAAAGTTCAGTTTAGTACTTTTGAGGTTTGATAGCAAGATACCTAAGTGGGAATGTCCAGTATGTAACTGGATACAGGAGCTATGAAAGATGATTAGTTAAGAACTTTTGGTCTTGATTAGAACTATTAGTGAGTATTAGTAAATAAAAATACACGTTTCTTCCCTAAAGTATGTTTATATGTCAACTGACTTACATTTCACAAAATTCGTAACATGGCAACAAGTGTGATTTTACCATAAACTCATGAAGTTGTATGCCATGTAACATCTAACCTAGTCCTTGAACATAGTAGGGGCTCCTTATAAATGTTTTTTGAATTAATGAGCAAATAAAGTGATCTTGTTCATCTTTTATTATTCTCATAAAAGATGCACAATAATTATTTGGACATAATTTTAGAATTAACAATGTGCTTGCTATGGTCAGGATGTTTGTAGCCCTCCCAAACTCATATATTGAAATATTAATTCCCAAGGTGATGGTATTAGAAGGTGGAGATTTTGGAAGTGATTAGTCATGTGGGTGGATCCCTCTTGAACCCCCCTCCCCCACAGAGCTCTCTTGACCCCTTCTACAATGTGAGGACACAGCAAGAAGGCACTGACTATGAATCAGACATAGGGCTCTCACCCAGTTATGCTGGCACCTTGATCTTAGACTAGTAACCTCCAGATCTATGAGAAATAAATTTTTGTTGTTTATAAACCACCTTGTCTTTGGTGTTTTGTTATACCAGCCTGAAAGAACTTAGACAGTGCTTTTATGTTGATTATGCCAATTTGTTATTTGTTATTTTTTTATTTTGAGAGTACATTTATTAAAGCTGGAGACAGTGAAACAAGGAAGGGTTTAGGGTAGAAGAAGTAGCAGGAAAGAGCCTAGGTGGGGCTGCTTTGGCTCATTAAAAATGGGACCTTGGAGATAGGTTCAGTGGGTTAGACCAGGATGAGCTGCTGCTGCCCTTTGCTCCCCTCGTTGCAAGTCTCATGGGGACCCTTAGAGTTTAGGAGATACACAACTGTGAGGGGAAAAAAGAAAGGGGAAGAGAAATGTGTGGGCATGCACCCAGGTAGAGGAATGCACTTTTTTCTTCTTCTTAAACTTTTTATTTTGATGTAAGTGTAGATTCACATACAAATTATGGGAAGTAATACAGAGATCCTGTGTATGCTTTATCCAGTTTAGTACAACCAGGATATTGATATTGATTGATACAGTCAAGGTACAGAAAATCCCAATGCCATGAAGGTGAGTCATGTGGCCCTTTTGTAGCACACCCTCTTTCCTTCCACTCCTGCCTCCTTCTTAACTCCTGGCAACCACTGATCTGTTCTCTATTCCTATAATTTTCTCATACAGATTCAATAGAAGATGTGACTTCTTGGGATTGGATTTTTTCCACTGGTGATTCATTCAGATTGTTTTGTATATCCAATAGTTCATTCCCTCTTTTTTGTTTTTTAAGTGTACAATTTAATGGTTTTTAGTATATTCACACAGTTTTGCAACCACTACAATAAATTTTAGAATAGTCATCATCCCCAAAACAAACCTTATGCCTCCTAGCCATTATTCCCTGTGGTACTTATAATAGGACATATATTGATCTTTGTCCCTGAGTCCCTGCACAAAGCTCCCAACACTCCTGGAGTTTTCTGAGTGATAGGAATGTCTTTCATCGTTCATAAGGAGTGCCTTTCACACCTGAGTTTATGTTAATGAGATGACTTCAAAAAGCCCCTAAGTAACCTATGGGTGGGGGCTTGTTTTCAGGAAACTAATCATGATTGATGGGTTGGAACTTTTAGTCCCCCTTCTTCCCACCTCTGGGGAGGGTAGAAGGGCTGAAGATGGAATTAAATGACTAATGACCAATGATTTAATCAATCATGCTTACGCCATGAAGCCTCCATAAAACCCCAACAGGATGGGGTTCAGAGAGCTTCTGGCTTGGTGAACACATGGAGATGCAGAAAGAGTGGCATACCCAGAGTACATAGAAGCTTTGCCCTGCTTCCCCATATTTGGCCCTATGCATCTCTTCCATCTGGCTGTTCCTGAGTTACATTCTTTTCTAATAAATTGTTGATCTAGTAAGTAAATTGGTATCCCAAGTTCTGTGAGCCTCTCTAGCAGCTTAATTGAACCCAAGAAGGGTGTTGTGGTGTAACTGTGGGGAACTGTAACCCCACTATTCTTTTCATATTGTTTCTGTAAATGCTGACTCTGAGTAATATGTAGCTTGTAGATAAACAGCATATTTTTATAAGAATTCTAGGAACTAACTTCAGAAGATACAGACTCTGACCTTCAGTCATCCTAGTCAACCATAAAATCAGGATGACATAAAACCAGGATAGCAAAAACTAGAGTGATGTACACCAGACCTTTGCTTGACCAATTTTGAGATCCTTATCAGAAGGGGCTGTGCTAATCCGTATGTAGAGAACTTTTCAACCCCATCCCTTGATCTCTTTGTTCTGCTTTCCCTCTTCCTTATAAACCTCTACTTACACTGGCATGTTAAGATAGACATTGAGACAAGAGTTCCCATCTCAGATTGCTGACATTTGAATAAACCACTGTCTTTCTCACCAGCGCCTGTCTCATGAGTTGG
Organism: Carollia perspicillata; assembly: GCA_004027735.1. Lineage (NCBI taxonomy): Eukaryota > Metazoa > Chordata > Mammalia > Chiroptera > Phyllostomidae > Carollia > Carollia perspicillata. The sequence goes on from PVKM010001859.1 coordinate 26,050, forward strand.
CTTTTATTTTGGCAGGTGGCCAGGCCTGCATTTAGTTACAGTGGGAACCTCTGATTTATAGCTAGCTGATTAGAAGCACAGGTTACAATCTGGACTTGCTATTGGTTTCCGAGGTGGAGGCACTCTTGTGGGACTGATACTTTAACCTGAGGGATCTGACACTATCTCTGGGTAGTCAGAATTGAGTTAAATTTGCAGGACACCTGGTCAGCATCTGCTGAGAATTGGGGAATTCCTTGGTATGTTAAAGAAAAAAGACACATACTGGACCCTCTGACCCCCAGTTTCTTTTCAGCTCTGGGAAACCACTAATTGCTTTCTGTCTTTACAGATTTCTTTGTTTTGGACATTTCATGTGAATGGAATCATACAATATGTGGTACCTTTTGACTGGCTTCTTTCACTTAGTATAGTTTATCAAGGTTCATCCATCTTACAGCATGTATCAGTACTTCATTCCTTTTTATTTCATAATAATTTTGTTTAGTAGCTATACCACATTTGACTTATCTATTCATCAGTTGATGGATATTTGGATTGTTTCCACTTTTTAATTATTATGATGAACTTTTGTGGTATTGTTTTTGACATTTTATACACGATGAACATATGTATGTAGGTTTTTGTGTCAACTTATACTTTTGTTTCTTTTGGGTATATAACTAAGAGTGAAATTCCTGGATCATATGGTAATGAACTGCCAACCTATTTTCCAGTATGGATGAGCCATTTTACATTCCCATAAGCAATGTATGAGGCTTCTAGTTTTTCCACAATCTCATTAAATCTTTGTTATTATCTGTCTTTTTGATTACAGCTATTCTGATGGGGGTGAAGTTGTATCTCAAGGTAGTTTTGATTTGCATTTCCCTAATTACCAATGGTATTGAGCACTTTTAATTGCTTATCAGTTGCTTGCATATCTTTTTTGAAGAAATATTTACTCAAATCTTTTGCCCAATTTTTAATTGGGTAATTCATTTTTTTCTTATTGCATTGTAAAATATTTTAAATATTATTTTTTACTTTTTAAATATTTTATTTATTTTTATATATTTATTTATTTAAATTATATTTTATTGATTGTGCTATTACAGTTGTCCTAATTTTCCCCCTTTGCCCTGCTCCACCCAGGACCCCCCACTCCCTCAGGCAATCCTCACACCATTTTCCATGTCCATGGGTCATGTATACATGTTCTTTGACTAATCCCTTCCCCTTCTTTGCAATGTTTTCCCCCAGCCCCCTTTCCTCTGGCAGCTGTCAGACTGTTCCCTGTTTCCATGTCTCTGGTTCTGTTTTGCTCATTAGTTTATTTTGTGCATTAGATTCCTGTTATAAGTGAGGTCATATGGTATTTGTCTTTGACTAACTGGCTTATTTCACTTAGCATATTAGTCTCCAGTTCTTTCCATGCTGTCACGAAGGGTAGGAATTCCTTCTTTCTTTCTGCTGCATAGTGTTCCATTGTGTAAATGTGCCACAGCTTTTTAGTCCATTCATCCACTGAAGGGCACTTAGGCTGTATCAAACACTTGGATATTGCAAATAACACTGCTATGAGCATTGGGGTGCATAAGTTATTTTGAATTGGTGTTTTGGGATTCTTAGTGTATAGTCCCAGCAGTGGAATTGCTGGATCAAAAGGCAGTTCCATTTTTAACTTTTTGAGGAAACTCCATATTGTTTTTCACAGTGGCTGCACCAGTCTGCATTCCCTTGTCTCCACATCCTTGCCAGCACTTACGTGTTGACTCACTAATGATGGCCATTCTGACAGGTGTGAAGTGATAACCTCATTGTGGTTTTAATTTGCATCTCTCTCATGGCTAGTGAAGTTGAGTATTTTTCCATATGTTTATGGGCCATCTGTATGTCCTCCTTGGAGAAGTTTCTGTTCAAGTCCTTTGCCCATTCTTTAATTAGATTGTTTGTCTTCCTGGTGTTGAGTCATAGGAGTTCTTTATATATTTTGGAGATTAAACCCTCGTCCGATGTATCATTGGCAAATATGTCCTCCCATAAAGTCAGTTGTCTTTTCATTTTGATGATGGTTTCTGTAGCCATGCAGAAGTTTTTGAATTTGATGTAGTCCAATTTGTTTATTTTTTCCTTTATTTCCCTTGCCATAGGAGATATATCGGCAAAAAAATATTGCTACATGGAATATTTGAAATTTTACTGCCCATGTTTTTTAAAATTATTTTATTGTTGTTCAACTACAGTTGTCTGCATTTTCTCCACCACTCCCCCTGCCCTAGCCAAACCCACCTCTCTTCCTTGCTTCTACCCTCCCCCTTGGTTCTGTGTCCTTTATAGTAGTTCCTGAAAACCCTTCCCTCCATTGTCCTTTCCCCTCTCCCCTCTGGCTATTGTTAGATTGTTCTTGTTTCAATGTCTCTGGTTGTATTTTGTTTGCTTTTTTTGTTGTTGCTGATTATATTCCAGTTAGAGGTGAGGTCATATGGTATTTGTCTTTCACTGCCTGGCTTATTTCACTTAGCATAATGTTCTCCAGTTCCACCCATGTAGTCACAAAGGGTAGGAGTCCCTTCTTTCTCTCTGCTGCATAGTATTCTATTCTGTAAATGTACTACAGTTTTTTGATCCATTCCTTTGCTGGTGGGCACTTAGGTTGCTTCCAGCACTGGTTATTGTAAATTGTGCTTCTGTGAACATTGGGGTGCATAGGTTCTTTTGGGTTGGTGTTTCAGGGCTCTTAGGATATAATCCCAGCAGTGGAATTGCTGGTTCAAAAGGCAGTTCCATTTTTAGTTTTCTGAAGAAATTCCATACTATTTACCACAGTGGCTGCACCAGTCTGCATTCCCACCAACAGTACACTAGTGTTCCCTTTTCTCCACATCCTCTCCAACACTTGTTTGTTGATTTGTTCATGATTACTGCTCATGTTTCTACTAGGACTTTTATGGTATCATGACTTATATTTAATCTTTTATCTAGATTTAATCTTTTAACTATTTTCAGTTTATTCTTGTGTATGGTGTAAGTTGGTTCTCTAGTTTCATTTTTTTGCATGTACCAGTCCAGTCGTCCCAACATCATTTGTTGAAGAAGGTATATTTACTCCATTGTATGTTTGTGCCCCTTCTGTCAAATGTTAATTGACCATAGAGACATGGGTTTATTTCTGGACTCTCTATTCTGTTCCATTGATTTATATGTCTGTTCTTCTGCCAGTACCAGACTGTTTTGATTACAGTGGTCTTGTAGTATAGTTGGATATCAGGTATTGTGATCCCTCCAACTTTGTTTTTCTTTCTCAAGATTGCTATGGCACCCTGGTTTGTGTGGCTCAGGGGACTGAGCACTGGCCCATGAACCAAAAGACTGCCAGTTCAGTTCCCAGTTGGGGCACAAGCCTGGGTTGCAGGCCAGGTCCCCAGTTGGGGGTGTGGGAGAGGCAACGAATTGGTGTTTCTCTCACATGTCAATGTTTCTCTCCCTCTCTTTCTCCTTCCCTTCCCTCACCCTAAAACTAAATAAATAAAATCTTAAAAAAAGATTTATGTGGCTATTTGGGGCCTTTTTTTGGTTCCATACAAATTTTTGAAGTATTTGTTCTAGATCTGTGAAATATGCCATTGGTATTTTAATAAGAATTGTGTTGAATCCATAGATTGCTTTGGGTAGTATGGACATTTTAATGATGTTAATTCTTCCAATCCATGAACAGGGTGTATGCTTCCATTTACGTGTATCTTCCTCAATTTCTTTCTTCAGTGTTCTATAGTTTTCCGAGTACAGGTCTTTTACATCCTTGGTTAAATTTATTCCTAGATACTTTATTTTTTTGTTCTTATTTCTATAGTAAATGGTTTTTTTCCCAAGTTTCTCTTTCTGATAGTTTATTGCTGGTGTACAGAAATGCCACTGATTTCTGAATATTGACTTTGTATTCCACCATTTTGCTGAATTCACTTAATAGGTTGAATAGTTTTTTTGGTGGAGACTATAGGGTTTTCTATGTACGCCATCATGTCATTTGTGCATAATGACAGTTTTACTTCCTCCTTTACAATTTGGATGTCTTTTATTTCTTCTTCTTATCTGACCACTGTGGCTAGGACCTTTAGTACTATGTTGAATAAGAGTGGTGAAAGTGGACACCCTGTCTTGTCGCTGATCTTAAGGGAAATACTTTTAGTTTTTGCCCATTGAGTATGATGTTGGCAGTAAATTTTTCATATGTGGCATTCATTATGTTGAGGTATGTTCCCTATATTCCCACTTTGCTGAGTGTTTCTTTATCGTAAAAGGGTGCTGGATTTTATGAAATGCCTTTTCTGCATCTATTAGTATGATAATGTGTTTTTTGTCTTTCTTTTTGTTTACCTGATGTGTCACCTTTATTGATTTGTGAATATCATACCATCTTTGTATCCCTGGAATAAATCCCACTTGGTCATGATGTGTGATCTTTTTAAAGTATTCTTGGACCTAATTTGCTAGGATTTTGTTGAGGATTTTAGCATCTATGTTCATCAGAGATATTGACCTGTAATTTTCTTTCTTTTTTGTGTCTTTACCTAGCTTTGGAATCAGGATAATACTGGACATGTTAAAAGAGTTTGGGAGACTTAATTCTTCTTTTAATTTTTGGGATAGTATAAGAAGGATAGGTGTTAGTTCTTTTTTGAATATTTGGTAAAATTAATCTGTGAAGCTATCTGGTCCAGGGCTCTTTTGTGTTGGTAGTTTTTTGATTAATGCTTTAATTTCACTAGTTGTTATTGGTCTATTCAGGTTTTCTGCTTCTTCCTGATTCAGTTTTGGAAGATTGTATGTTTCTAGAAATTGGTCAATTTTGCCCAGGTTGTCCAATTTCTTGGCATATCGTTGTTCTTAGTAATTTCTTACATTCCTTTGTGTTTCTGTGGTATCAGTTGTTACTTCTTTTTCATTTTTGATTTTATTTTTTTGGGCCTCTCTCTTTTTTTCTTGATGAGTGTGGTTAATGGTTTGTCAATTTTATTTATCTTTTCAAAGAACCAGCTCCTGGATTCATTGATTCTTTGAATTGTTTTTCTAGTCTCTATGTCATTTAATTCTACTCTGACTTGATTACTTCCTTCCTTCTGCTTGCTTTGATCTTTGTTTGTTGTTTTTCCTCTGGTTCTTTTAGATGTAGGGTTAGGTTATTTATTTGAAATTTTTCTATTTTCTTTAGGTAGGCCTGTATTGCTATGAACTTCCCTCTCAAGACTGCCTTTGCTGTGCCCCATATGTTTTGGGTTGTTTTGTGCTCATTTTAATTTACTTCCAGATACTTTTTGATTTCTTCTTTGATGTCATTACTAGCCCATTCATTATGTAATAGCATGTCATTCAGGCTCCATATATTTGAATATTTTTGAGGTTATTTCTTGAGGTTGGTTTCTAGTTTCCAGCTATTGTGATCCAAGAAAATGCTTGACATAATTTCAATTTTCTTGAATCTGTTAAGCCTTGTTTTGTGTCCTACCACGTGGTCTATCTTTGAGAATGACCTATGTGCATTTGAAAAGAATGTGTATTTTGTTTCTTTGGGGTGAAATGTTCCATAAATATCAATTAAGTCCATTTGATCTAGAGTGTCATTCAATCCTACAATATTTTTATTGATTTTTTGTTTGGAAGATCTATTCATTGTTGACAGTGGGGTGTTAAAGACCCTACAATGACAACATTGCTGTTTATCTCTTCCTTAAAATCTTCCAATATTTTCATTGTATATTTAAGTGAACCTATATTGGGTGCATATATGTTTACAAGAGTTATATCCTCTCGTGGGCTGCTACCTTAAGTATTATTATGTAGTTACCTTTTTTGTCTCTTGTTATGGCCTTGGTTTTGAAGTCTATTTTGTCTGATAAAAGTATTGTTACCCCAGCTTTTTTAATGTCCATTTTCATGAAATATTTTTTCATTGCTTTGCTTTCAGCCTGTATAGATCTTTTGTTTTGAGGTGGGTCTCTTGTAGTCTGCATATATGCAGACTGCATTTTCTTATCCTTTTAGCCACCTTATGGCTTTTGATTGGAACATTTAATTCATTTTTGTTTAAGGTTGCTATTGATAGGTATTTATTCATTGCCATTTTTTCCTTTCCTAACTGTGCTCCTCCTCCCCCTCCTCCTCCTCCTCCTCCTCCTCCTTCTTCTTTCTTTTCTTCTTCTTCTTCTTCTTCTTCTTCTTCTTCTTCTTCTTCTTCTTCTTCTTCTTCTTCTTCTTCTTCTTCAAGCAGTTCCTTTAGCATCTCTTGCAGTGCTGGTTTGGTGGAGATATACTCTTTTAGCCTTTTGTTGTCTGAGAAGCTCTTCATTTTGCTTTCCATTTTAAATGAGAGCCTTGCTGGATAGAGTAGTCTTGGTTGTAGGTCCTTGCTTTTCATTACTTGGAATTTTTCATGCAAATCCTTTCTGGCTTGTGGTGTTTCTGTTGAAAAATCAGCTGATAACCTTATTGGAGTGCACTTATATGTTACTAGCTGTTTGTTCTCTTGCTGCCTTTAAGATTCTCTCTTTGTCTTTAAATTTTGCCATTTTGATTGTAATATGTCTTGGAGTGGGCCTCTTTGCATCCAGTTTCTTTGGGACCTTCTGTGCTTCCTGGACTTGCATGACTTTTTCCCTTAACAAGTTGGGAAATTTTCTGTCAATATTTTTTCAGACATGTTTTCTGTCCTTTGCTCTTTTTCTTCTCCTTGTGGTATCCCTATGATTCAAATATTGTTATGTTTCATTTGTCCCAACCTTCCTTAAGCTATCCTCATTCTTTTTAAGTCTTTTTTCATTTTGTTTCTCTGAGTTGGTGTTTTTTCTGCCTTATCTTCCAACTCACTGATTTGATCCTCTGCTTCATCTTGCATGCTTTAATTCCTTCTAGTATATTCTTTATTTATGGTATTGCATTTTTAATTTCCAACTGGTTATTATTCAAGGTTTCTATGTCCTTTTTCATGCTGATATATGTCCCATGAAGTTTCTTGAACATCCTTATAACCATTACTTTGAACTCTATGTCTGATAAATTGCTTGCCTCAATTTCACTTAGCTCCTTTTCTGGATATTCTTTCTTTTCTTTCATTTGGAGATTGTTTCTTTCTCTCCCCATTTTAGTTGTTTCTGTGTGCTTGTTTCTATGAATTAGGTTGATTTGCTTTGATTCTCTGTCGTGTGGAGCAAGCTTGTATGTTAGGAGTTCTATGGGGCCCAGTGGTGCCAACTCCTTGATCTCCTGATCTGGATACTCTAGTAATGACCTCTGTGTGGGTTATGTGGACTCTACTGTTGTATTTGGGTCCCGATTATTATTGGCCCATTTGTTGGTGGGAACTCCCCTCTGTTTGGCTAACTAAGTGGCTCAACCCTCACCGCATGTTGTATGCTGTTGTATAGGTGCTGGCAGGTAGAACAAAGCAAGACAACATAAAGCAACACCAAAATAAGCAACTCCCCTTGGCCACCATAGCAGTATCAACCACAAGAGAGCAAAGAATAATAACAGTGGAAAGCAAAATGTAATAGTGGAGAAAGAGGAAAAGGAAAAAGAATATGAGAAGACCAAAGGAAAGAAAAGTGATTATGCGAGGATAAAGCAGAAAAGAACTACTACTTGTAATGAACTGAAAGAGGAAAACAGGAAAAATGAACACAGAAACAGAAACAAAAATAATAAGAGGAGAGACAGGAACAGTAGAATAATCAAAGGTAATAGTAGAACAGGAAGTATGAAAGACAAATTAGAGCACTAAAAATAAGAGAAAAAGAAAAAGTAGATAAAAAGATAAATAAAAAGTTATAAAAATAGTTAAGATAATGAAAAAAGAACCAGATGTATTTGTCTCCGCACAGTTTAGATCTTGCCTTCTTTTTTCTCCCTTTGGATACCACTCTGGTGTCTGAGTCTGGTGTAAGCCGATGTCAAGTGTTGCCCACATCTGGCCCTTGAATTCCTTTCTGAAGGCACAGGCATCCACATTATGTGGCAGATTTCTTCGGACTTGGTTGCTCTCAGGGTGCATTAAGCTGTTCTGCAAAGGTGGGTTTTATCAACATTGGGTCCAGGGGTATGTCAGCAAATGTACCAAGTCACCAAAGACTCTGCTTCTGCCTGTCTCTGCCAGGTTGTCTGATGTCAGTTTTAGAGTAGTTTCAGAGCCGACTATTTCTGAGAGAGCTTCTGGCAGAAACAGGAGGCTGTGATTCTTGAATCTCCCATGGCAGGTGCCTTTCAGACTTCTGGGGGAGATGGTGGGTGTGTTCCCCTTCCCCCATGCCACTAATCTGAGTCTGTCCTAGATTATTTCTCTACTTGGTGGTGGAGATGACCCTAGTATATTTCCAGAGTCCATATTTTGGGTCTGCCAGATGCCAGGAGGGTGGTTCTGTGGCTCTCCCATGAGGGAGAAGCACCAGTCTGTTTTCCAGGATAGTGTATGGATTGACTGCGTCCTACTGCCAATCTCTGATGACCCTGAGTCTGTTTATGTTGCTGTCTCCCCAGCAAGGGTTAAGATATAAGATGGGAGATAAGAGAGAAAGAAAAAAACAAACAAACCAGAACACCAAGACAGAGCAAAACTGAAAAAGGAACAAAAAAAGTTGCCAAGTGGAGCAAACAGGATTTCAGAGAGTGTGGTGAGGGGATTTCCAGAGGGTGGGGGAAGCTGTATCCCCCAAGGTAAGGGAATTGATTTTCCCATGGGAGGGGCTAGCTCATCTCAAGAAAGGTGGCTGCTATGGAGCCCAGGTATAGTCAGGCCCCAAAAATCCCACAGCTGCTCCCCCAAGTTTGTCCCCAGTGCCTCCCACTCCAGACTTGATTCCAGTCCATACCATCCTCCCTTTGCTGAGGCCCAAGGTGAGTAGCTACAAACACAAAACCTGTGTTTTTTCCCCTTTAAAAAATGATGGGTCTTCTCCAGTAGTTTTGTCTCTTGCCAGCAAAGAGAGCCCCCATTGTGCAGACTCCTTGCAGACTCCTTGATCTCCTGATCTGGATGCTCTAGGAATGTCCTTTGTGTGGGTTATGTGGACTCTCTTGTGGTATTTGGGTCCTAATTGTTATTGGCCCATTCATTGGTATGAATTTTCTGCCATCTAGCTGATTAAGGGGCTCAACTTTGACCACACCTGTCTCAGCCTTGAGAGGGTTTCTACCTATGGGTTGGATCCCCAGTCAGGGCACATACAAGAGGCCACCTATCAATGCTTCTTCTCACACCAGTGCCTCTACCCCTCTCTCTGTATCTGGTATTCATGATCTTTTAAAAAAAGTATTCTTTTATTTTTTAAATATTTTATTTATTTATTTTTAGAGATGGGGAAAGGACGGAGAAAGAGAGGGAGAGAAACATCAATGTGTGGCTGCCTTTCATGTGCCCCATGTTGGGGACCTGGCCTGCAACTCAGGCATGTGCCCTGACTGGGAATCGAACTGGCAATCCTTTGGTTCACAGGCTGGCACTTGGTCCACTGAACCATACCATCCAGGGCTGCACTGTCTTCTTTCAAGTTTCATATCATCCTGATGGAGAGGGGGAAGAAAGGGAAGAGTCCAGCAGCAGAACTGTAACACTGATGGTGGCAGGGTGCTCATACTGCTCTCTCCAGTAAGTCTCAGCCTTGGTCTCCCACTGCTATCTTCCTGCAGTGGTCTCTGCAGCAAGTGCTGCCCTGGCCACCTCTTTCCGCCCCCAGTGATCCTGGCACCTCAGCCAATCTGCAGCCTTCTCAGTAAGACTGGGTCTTCTTTGTGGTTCCAGTGATGCCCAGGGCTGGAAGGTTACAGTCCCCTCCCTGGCAAGTTCTATATCCTCAGGACCCTGGCTCCCAGGGGCTCCAGGGTGCATGGCCTTGTCCGGATCAGAGGGCATAGAGACAAATCCAGGAGATAAGGTGTGGTCAATTCAGTGGCTCCTTCCTGAGAGGGTATTGCAATTTCCACAAAATGGCTCCCACTCCAAATCTGTTCAGCCAAATGCACCAGGCTGGGTGGTGGCAGTGGCAGCAGCAGCAGCTCCACCAGGAGAGCCCAGGTTGTGTGTCCCTGAGTGCCCTCACAGGTGGGCAGGCACTCACATACTGTCATGCACACCCACACACTCTCCATGCACATGCTCACTCACACTGCTCTAACTCATACTCAGCTGGATTTTCAAATTGCTCTGTGTTTTAGCTGAAAGACTGGTGGGGAGCAAGGAGCAAGTGGATGAAGCTTCCAGATACTCTGTAGTCATCTTGGAATCCCTGATTTGGTAACCTCATGGATATTCTGTGACTACTTATTTGTATTTATGAATCCCCTCATCTTTTTACCCATTCCCCATGCCCCCTCCCATCTAGAAAACATCAAAACACTCTCTGTTTTTATGATTCTCTCTCTGTTCTTGTTTGCTTGGGTTTTTTTTTAGATCCAATTGTTGATAGATATGTATTTATTGCCATTTTATTGTTCATACTCTTGATCTTTTTCTAAATAAACCCCTTTAACATTTCATATAATAGTGGTTTGGTGATGAAGAACTAAAGGAGTTCTTCATCACCAAATGATGATGAAAAGCTAAAGGAGCTTTTTTCTTTTCTGGGAAGCTCTTTATCTGCCCTTCAATTCTAAATTATATCTTTTCTAGGTAGGGCAATATAGGCTGTAGGCTGTGCTTTTTGTGACTGAATATTTCTTGCCAATCCATTCTAGCCTGCAAACTTTCTTTTGAGAAATCAGCTGACAGTCTTGTGGAAAATTCCCTGTAGGTAACTAACTTCTTTTCTCTTGCTGCTTTTAAGATTCTCTTTTTATCTTTAAACTTTGGCGTTTTAATTATGATGTGTCTTGGTGTGGTCACATCTGTTTGAGTCCATCTTGTTTGGACTGACTGTGCTTCCTGGGCTCATATGTCTATTGCCTTCACCAAATTAGGGAAGTTTTCTTTCATTATTTTTTCAAATAGATTTCCAATTTCTTGCTCTTTCTCTTCTACTTCAGGCACCCCTATGAAGCAAATGCTGGACACTCAAAGTTGTCCCAGAGGGTGCTTACACTATCCTCACTTTTTTTGGATTCTTTTTCCTTTTTGTTGTTCTGATTGGTTGTTTTCTGCTTTCTTATGTTCCAAATCATTGATTTGATTCTCGGCTTCATCCACTCTACTGTTGTTTCCCTGTAAATTGTTCTTTATTTTAATTAGAGTATCTTTTATTTCTGACTGGATCTTTTTTATGCTGTTGAGCTTCTCACTGAGTACCTTGAGCATCTGTATAACCAGTGTTTTGAATTCTGCATCTGACAGATTGCTTATCTCCATTTTGTTTAGCTCTTTTTCTAGTGGCATTTTCTAAAATTCCAAAGTTTAAAGATAAAAAGAGACTCTTAACAGCAGCAAGAGAAAAGAAGTTACTTACCTACAGGGAAGTTTCCATAAGACTGTCAGCTGATTTCTCTGGAGTTTTGATGTGTTCTTTCATTTGGGACATGTGTCTTTGTCTCCTCATGTTGGCAGTCTCCGTGTGTTTGTTTCTATGTAATAGGTAGACCTGCTTTGACTCTGTAGTGTGGCCTAATGTGGCAGGTGTCCTGTTGGGTCCAGTGGCACAGCCTCCCCTATCACCCGGGCTGCTTACTCGACATGTGCCCTTGGTGTGGGCTGAGTACACTTTCCTCTTGTAGTTGAGCCTTGATTGTTATTGGCAGATCAATGGGAAGGATCTACCCAGGTCAGTCAGTTTCAGGGGCTGGCCATGACCACTGATCACCAACCTCCACACTCTGGAGAATCAGCTGTGCAGGAGCAGGGTGGTGGTGCTTCAAAGTGGTCTGTAGCTGTCCAATGGGTACACTGAACCTGGGGTTTCCCAGGTGGTGCAGGCCAAGGCCAGCTCCCCACCTGTGTTTTGCCTGGGGCCACCCTGCCTGAGATATAAAGCGATCTGAGATGACTGCTACTTTTGCTGGGCTTGGAGATTCCCAGATGAAGTCAAGCTGTGAATTTAGGCTGGCTGCTGCTAGTGCTGGGCCTGGGGCTACTTAGCAAGAGGTATGGGGGCTAGGGGCTCACTGAAACCAGCTGTTGCTTATATGAGAAGGTTTAGAAGGTCATTAAGCATGAGCCAAGACCAGCCATTCATATGGAAAAAATAACTAATAGCTTATGTGGGCCTTTAAGTTGGGTGGGATGAAGTCTCAGGGGATCTCCAGGGCCAGACAAACATTGTTAGCCAGATTGATGGAGTCTCAGATATGGCACCTGCCTGCCAGCTCTGTGGCTTTGTGGGGACAGAGCTCAGAAAAAGGACAATGTCCTCTATCTGCCTTTCTGTCTGAGAGAAAGCCATCCCCCAGCTCTTACCTTCATGCCAGACACTTCAGTTCTTCCCTGTATGCCACTGGTGTCTTTCAAGCTGCTGCCCTAGTGCTGGAGCTCAGAAGGAGTGAGTATGTGTACATCTGTGTGTGGGTTCTTTAAGAGGAACTGCTTAAGACTCTAGCAGTTTCTTCCACTGACTCAATCCTTGATGGTTTTTGCAACCAGAAGTTATGGATTCTTATCTTCCTGACACTGGAACCCTGGATTGGGGGGCTTGATGTGGCACTGGGACTCCTCACTCCCAAAATATCCCTCCTGAATTTTTATTCATCACACATTGATATGGGATTAGCCCATTCCACATCTCCACCCTCCTACCAGTTTGGATGGATGTGGTTTCTTTAATTCTGTAGCTGTCAGACTTCCATGCAACTTGATTTCTGATGGTTCTGAGTGATGGTTGTTCTATATTTTAGTTGTAATTATGAGGTGGTTTTGAGGAGGTAGCCATATTTACCTATGCTGCCATGTTGACCAGAGTCTTATTTATTTTTAGAGATAGGAGAAAGGAGGGAGAAAGAAAAGGAGAGAAATATCGATGTAAGAGAGAAACATCACTGGGTTGCCTTTCATACACACCCCAACCAGGAACTGAACCCACGACCTAGGCATATGCCCTGACTGGGAATCAAACTAGTAACCTTTTGCTTTTGTGGGCAGATGCCCAACCAACTGAACCACACTGGTCAGTGCTGTTTATATATTCTTGATACAAGTCCCTTATTAGACATATGATTTGCAAATATTTTCTCCCATTTGTGGGTTCTCTTTTCATTTTTTGATGGTGTCCTTCGAAGCACAAGAATTTTAAATTTTGATGTAAATCTAATTTATCTACTTTTTCTTTTGTGTTTTTGGTGTCATATTTAAGAAATCTTGTCTAACCTAAGGTCACAAAGATTTACTCTTCCTTTTTATTTTAAGAGTTTTACATTACAGTGCTTACATTTATTTCTATGATTCATTTTTAGTTAAATTTAGTTAAATCTCATGCATATGGCATGAGAAAGGGGTCAGAATACATTCTTCTGCATGTAGATATCCAGTCGTATCTGCACCGTTTGTTGCTTGCTTAGATATTTTGCATATAATCTTAACAGATATTGGTTTGTGGTTTTCTATTCTTATAATTTCCTTGTTTGGTTTTGATAGCAGGATAATATCAATACATACCCTGTCGAATGAGCTAGGATGGATTCTTTTCTCTTCAGTTTTTCTGGAAGAGATTGCATAGTATTGGAGTTTAGTTCTTCATTAAATGTTCAGTAGAATTTACCAATGAAGTCATCTGACTTTTCTTTGTGGGATGATTTTTTAATGACAAATTTAATTTTCTTTAATAGGTATAGGGTTATATAGGTTATTTTTCTTTCTTGAGTGAGCTTTGGTAGTTATGTCTTTTCAGGGATTTTTTCCATGTTATATAAATTTTCATATTTATTGGCATGATATTATTCATAAAAGTTGTTTATTCTTTTAATAGCTTTGAAATCTGTAATGATGTAACCTCTCTCATTAGTAGTATTGTTATTTGTGTCTTCTCTCTTTTTTTCCTGAGAAGATTAGCTAGAGTTTATCAATTTTGTTGATTTGTAATTTCTTTCTTTCTTGCGCTTGCTTTGGGTTTAATTTGCTCCTATTTTCTAATTTCTTAAAGTTGAAGCTGAAATCATTGATTGGAAATATCTCTTCTAATATTGGCATTTAGTACTCTAAATCCCCTTCCAAGTACAGCTTTCTAAATATCTCACAAGTTTTCATTACTGTTTTAAAATTTCTTTAGTTCCAATTTTTTTATAATTTCCCATTTGATTTCTTTTTTGATATCATAGCTTATATAGCAATGTGTTGTTTGGTTTCCAAACATTTTAGGCTAGAAATATTTTTGTTATTGACTTCCAATTTAATTTAATGGTCATTAGAAAACGTACTTTTTATGACTTGAATCCTTTATAATATATTGAGACTTTGTTTTATGGCCTCAAAATATGGCATATGTTGGTAAATGTTCTATGTCTATTTGAAATATGTGCATTGTGCTGTTGTTGGTTGGAATGTTCAAAGTGTCAATTTGGTAAAGTTGGTGGATAGGTTGAATTCATATGGCTCTCAGTTATACAGATACAAAAAGTTAATCACAAAGACTTTTCCTTATGTTTATTTTTAAAAAATTTATAGTTTTAACATTTACTTTAGCTCTTATCCATTTTGAGTTTATTTTTTATATATGATATGAGATAAAGATCTAAGTTTATATTTTTGCTTGTGGACATCCAATTATCATAGCTCCATTTGTTGAGAAGACTATCATTTCCACATTGAATTGCTATATAATAGCAATAAAAATATAGATGAAATTAGGAAGACAATTCTTTCACAATAGCATAAAAAAGAATTAAATAGTTTAAAATAAATTAACAAAAAAGTATAAGGCATGTGCAAAAACTATAAAAATATTGCTGAATGAAATTAAAGATCTACATAAATGGAAAGACATTCTTTATCATGAATTGAAAGACTCAATATTGTTAAGATGGCAACTCTCACCAAATTGATGTATCAATTGAATGGACTCCCTATTAAAATTCTAGCAGCCTTTTTTTGGAGGGGTGATATTAACAAGCTGATCCTAAAAAGCATATGGTAGTGCAAAGAATCCAGTATAGCCAAAATAACTTTGAAAAAGAGTCAATGGGAATCTCCTTCCCTAAACAAAGTAGGTTTTGATTCATTCCCACTGTTCTCAGCATCCAGGAGCTGGGTAAGGAATCAGGGGAAACCAAAGGGGGAACTGGACCAGTGACAGTGACATGGCTGTGCCCCAGGCTTTCCCACTGGGCTCTTCCTTGAGCCTGCAGGTGCCCAGTTGGAGTCTCAGCCCTTCCCTTGAACCTTAGCTGAGGGTTTCCTGGAGAAGGAGCTTTGGCTTAATGCTGAATTGAGCCAATTGTAGTTTTTTGAGCCTGGGCATTGTCTATCTATGATCCTGTGGAGTATGCATGGGAGCCATATCACGGGTACATGAACCATTATTGCCAGGGACCCAAGGAAGTACTTTTCCTAGGCATGAACCCTGGACCTGTACATATGGCCCAGATTGAGGTAGCATTTGGGGAAGTGAGTATAGTCTGGGACTGGTTGGGCATCAGAGGCTCCATGATAACCCCTCCCCAAGAGCATCCTAAGTAACCAGTATTGAGACTGCAGTGTCCACAGTCTGAGGGACCAGGACAAAACAAGGGTATGAGTATTAAGAATGAACTTCTGGGATACAGTGTCTAGATTAGACAGAGAAAGAATTCAGTGTGGCAGGGTGTGAAGGGCTGGCAGATCTTTTCAGACATGTGAACTTGATGACTTTGGGCAAGTTGATTAACCTCTCCAAGCTTCAGAATCCTCATCTGTAAAATGGGAATCCCTACCTAGACATGGGGTTGGTATAAGGATTAACTGAGATAACACTTAAAAGTGCCTTGTGTGGTGCCTGGCATAGCAGTGCTCATTACAACTCTTTTTTCTTGTCTCCAGGTTGGGGAGTCACTGAACCACAAAGACAGTGCCTCCACTTCAAGGCCTTGTTGAGCAGATGGCAGAGGTGGGGGTGGGTGGGAGGGGAGATGTCTCGGCTTCTACCTGTGGCCTAGATGAGGGATAGACTTGCCCTACCAGAGCTGGACCACTGACCTTATGAAAAACTCAGTCTGTGATTTTTCAGTCTAAGCTCTTAAGTCCTAAAAAAATTTAAACAACAACAACAAAAAGAGTCAACGGGAGAATTTTTGCTTCCATATTTCAAAACTTACTATAAAATCACAGTTACCAAGACAGTGATACTGACATAAAAGTAGAAATATAGATCAATAAAACAGACTGGAGATTCCATAAATGAACCTTTATGTTATGGTTAATTGATGTCTGACAATTTACAAGACCAAGCCTCTCCACCCTACCCCCACCCCAAGGGAATAAAGAGAGGCTTCCTCTGATGAGACCATCCATGTTGGATGTTAAGTCTCTTCAACTGACCCGCCAGAGCTAAAAAAGAGCAGTGGGCCCTTGGCTCCCTGCCAGAAACTCTCTTCTCCATAAGTGATTGAGTCATTGGCCTGCTCTTCTAGAGGGAGTCCGTAGTGAGGAGTCCAGTCATTGGTCCCTGTGAGCTATAGGGATCTGCTGGTGATGAATCTCAGGATGCCCTCTTCACGACAAACCATGGCACCCAAATGTAAATTGTTTTGGAGGCAAATCTTGTTTTTGTTGCTTGCTTTGCTGCTGTGACAATTTGCTCTCTGACCAAATGGGACGTAAGGGATTCCACCCTTGGAGACCAGTTGCTCAATGTTTAATAAAAAAAGGGGGAGTAGAGGAGAAGGGGCACTTTAATCCCATTCCCTCCTAAAACACCTGAGAGGTTTCTCAGCTAATTTGAGATTACAAACCTCCAGGTCAATGTGATTGGTCTTGCTTAAATATTTCTGCCTGTGGACATGCTCAGAGTCTCCTTCTTCAAACCCAACTGTCACAAAACCAAAAATTTAAAAGATAAAACTGAGGACACCATTGTTCTCCTAGATGTTGACCCCAACCCCTGTGAGGCTGATCTGGAAATCCCAGAAAAAGAGGTCACCACTCACAGCAGAGGCCACTGGGGATCATCAGGAGCTTATCAGGTAAACATCAAAAAGAAAAAAGGTGGGGACAGAGTTTAGCCACCTAGCAAAAAGGTCATTCTAAATGAAAAAAAAAAAAAAGTTTAATGACGCCAGGCACTGTCCCGGGGAGAGGCTCCCCGGAGGCACAAGATTCCTTCTTTACCTCTTATTCAGAGACTAAAACCACAGACTGTGAGAGGCTACAAGCCTAAAACAGAGGAAAAAAGAAAGGAAAGGAAAAAGAGAAAAAGACTGACACTTTAGGGAAAAAAAGCAAACTTTAAACCTTATGTACTGAGTAAATGCCAGGTCTAACAAGCATAATGTTAGTCCTAGATTACTTATTGATTTTAACACAAACCCCTAGATACAGGAGAGAAGAGAACTGTAAATATGTTATGTATGTATGTGTAATATTATAATATAAATATATAATAATGAATGGTATATGTAGTATATAACTACATTAAAACAAAGTCTCATAATTTGATCCAATTGGAAATCCAAAATTTACATATTAAATAATTTATATAACAAAATGGTTTAAAAGAGTGCTGGTTGGCTTTTGTGCTTCTGCAACCTTGGATCTAAATTAACTTTAATATTTGCTAAAATACACCAATTGACAAGAACTTTATGAACTTAATCAAGATAGGTTTTAAATTATAGTTGTATCTGGGGAGCTATAAGGATCTGCTGATGACTAAATTTAAACTTTGTATTTCCTATAACCTTAAGAAGGTAACTAAATATAAAGTTAAGAAAAAGAGAGATTCGAGATGACAAGATGACAGAGGAGTATGTGGAAACTACCCTAGCCTCCTCCCAGGACCAATCTGGAATGACAGCTAAATTGTAAAGAAATTCATCCTTAATTACCAACTGACACTAGCTGGAGAGAAGCCCTATAATGACCACAGAAAGATTGGTAAGCAGCAGAGAGAAGGCAGGAGAGGGCTGGCTGGGCTCCCATGGGTGGCAGCTGAAGTTTTGGAGGGACATTTCAGTGGCTGGGTGGGGTATAAACTGTGGAGTATAAACCCCAAGCTGGGCTCCCCAGCCTATAGCACCAGAACCAGGAAAGGAACCCAAATAACAATATGAAAAGCAGCAGGGTTTCTGTCTGCCAGAGAGAGACAATTAGGGACGCAGAGAGCCTCTTAAAGGGCCAACACACAAAATTTTGTTTACAGCCACATACCCTGGGCTACAGCAGAGGGAAGGCAGAATAGACTAGAGATGCTAGAGGAGAGTTTGGGGCCGGTGGCTGTGGGGAGAGAACTGAAGGAACAACCACCAGGATCCTTGTGCTGAGTCATTCTCTGTACTGCAGAAGCCATCTTTCTCAGGCAGAGCACTCCTCTCCAAGTGGCATTGGCCTGAGGAGAAGCAAGAACTCTGCCAATAGCTATTACTCTGTCCCATTCTGTGAAGCTTAAGTCAGGCTGCTGATTACAGTTTGAGATTACACCATTGATTAGATTAACAACTAAGGCAGAAAATACAAAGAAACAGCCAAAGTGGGAAGGCAAAGAAACAGACCCCAAATGAAAGAATGAGAGAATTTTCCAGAAGAACTAGATGAAATGGAGGCAAGTAATTTATCAGATAGAGAGTTTAAAGTAATGATTATAAGGATACTCAATAGCACGAAAAAAGGCATAGAAACCATAAAAATGGACCAGTCAGAAATAAAGAATGCAATATCTGAAATAATACACTGGAGGGAATAAACAGCAAGTTACATGAAAGAGAGGATTGAACCAGTGATTTGGAAGACAAGGTAGAAAAAAACACTCAGGCAGAGCAGGTAAAAGAAAAAAAGAATTTAAAAAATGAAGAGAGCTTAATAAACAGTTTGGACAGGAAGCATAACAACACCCACATCATGAGAATATCAGAAAAAGAAGAGAGCAAGCAAGGGATCAAGAAACTATTTGAAGAAATAATAACCAAAAACATCCTTAATCAGGTGAAGGAAAAAGACACACAAGTCTAGGAAGCTCAGAGAGTCCCAGACAAGTTGAATCCAAAGAGGTCTACACTGAGACACATCATAATTAAAGTGACAAGGCTTAAAGATGAGGAGAGAATCCTAAAAGCCACAAGAAAAAAGCGGGGAGTTACCTACAAGGGCATCAATTAGACTGTCATCTCATTTCTCAACAGAAACATTTCAGGACAGAAGGGAGTGACATGAAACATTCAAGGTGATGAGAATCAAGGACCTACAACCAAGGCTACTTCACCCAGCAAGACTAACATTTAAAACTGAAGGAGAAATAAGGATCTTCCCAGATAAGAAATAGCTAAAGGAACTTGTTAACCCCAAATCAATACTGCAACAAATACTAATGGTCTTGCTTTTAGAAGAAGAAGACAAAAAAGAGGAAGAAAAAAACAGAGGAAAATAGTCTAACAATAAAATGGCACTAAATATGTATCTATCAATTATCATCCTAAATGTAAATGGCTTAAATATTTCAACCAAGAGACATAGGGTAGCTCAATGGATAAGAAAACAACACTCATATGTATATGCCTCCAAGAGACCCATCTCAGATCGAAAGATACACATAGACTAAAAGTAAAAAGATGAAAAAAGACACTTCATGCAAATGGAAAGGGAAAAAAAAGCTGGTGTAGCAGTACTTATATATAAAAAATAAACTTTAAAACCAAGGTTATAGTAAGAGACAAAGAAGGACACTATATAATGATGAAGGGAACAATCCAACAAGAGGACATAACCCAAGTAAACATTTACACACACAATATAGGAGCACCTAAATATGTAAAGAAAATCTTGATGGACATAAATGGAGAGATTGACAGATATAGAGTCATAGTTGGAGATCCCAACACCCTATTGACGTCACTGAATATATCTTCCAGACAGAAAAATCAACAAGGAGACAGTGACCTTAAATAACATACTACACCAAATGGATTTAATTGATATCTTAAGAGCATTTTACCCCAAAGCAGCAGAACATACATACTATTCAAATGTACATGGAACAATTTCTAGGATAGACTACATGTTAGGACACAAAACAAGTCTCAATAAATTTAAGAAGATTGAAATCATATTAAGCATCTTCTCTGACCAGAATGCTATGAAACTAGAAATCAATCTCAAGAAGAGCAATGAAAAACATGCCAAGATATGGAAGATAAATAACATGTCATTAAACAATGAATGAGTTGACAATGAGATCAAAGAAGAAATCAGAAGATATCTTGAAACAAATGAAAATGAGGACACAACAATCCAAAATGTGTGGGACACTGGGAAAGCAATCCTAAGAGGGAAATTCATAACATTACAGGCCTATCTCAAAAACACAAGAAATAGCTCAAATAAACAATCTAATATTACACTTAAAGGCATTTGGAAAAGAACAAGAAACAAAGCTCAAAGTGAGTTGAAGGAAGGAAATAATAAAGCTCACAGAAGAAATAAATGAAATAAAGTCTATAAAAAAATACAAAAGGTCAACGAATCCAAAATCTGGTTCTTGGAAAGGGTAAGCAAGATTGGCAAACATGTAACCAGACTCATCAAGAAAAAAGAGAGATGGCCCAAATAAATAAAATCAGAAACAAAAGAAGTGAGATTACAACCAATACACGGAAATAAAAAGGAACATAAAAAATTACTACAAACAACTATATGCTAAGGAATTCAAAACCCTGGGTGAAATAGACAAATTTCTAGAAACATATAATCCTTCAAAACTCTTTTTATAGAGTTTATAATCCTCCAGAAAGAGTCAAGAAGAAGTAGAAAGCTTAAATAGACCTATATCAGCTAGTGAAATTGAAGCAATAATAAAAAAACTCCTGGCATGCAAAAGACTTGTGCTGGATGGATTCACAGGAGAATTTTACCAAACATTTAGAGAAGAGCTAATCCAATTCTTCTCAAACTATTCCAAAAAATCCAAGAGCAGGGAAGACTCCCAAACTCTTTTTATGAGGTCAGTATTATCCTAATTCTAAAACCAGATAAAGACATAACAAAGATCCCTCCTACTTTGTGCTTTTTCAAAATTGCCGTAGCTATCCAGGGAAGGGTTTTCAGGAACAACTATAAAGGATACATGGACAACACCAAGGGGGATGGAATCAGGGGAGGGAGATGGGGATGGCTGGGATGGTGGGGAAAATGGAGACAACTGTAAAAAAGTTGTCTTTTATTGTTGAGAACAACAATAAAAAAGTTAAAAAATGACATAACAAAGAAAGGAAACGATAGGCCAATATCAGTGATAAACATGGATGCTAAAATCCTCAAGAAAATATTGGCAAACTGCATCCAGCAATACATTAAAAAGATCATACACCATGATCAAGTGGAATTCATCCCAGGGATGCAAGGATGGTGCAATATACACAAATCAATAAATGTAATACACCACATAAAAATACAAAAGACAAAAACTACTTGATAATATCAATAGATGCTGTAAGGGCATTTGATAAAAAAATACAGCACCCATTTATATAAAAAAACACTCAGCAAAATAGAAATAGAGGGAGCATATCTGAACATAATAAAGGCCATATACAAGAAACCTACAGCCATGATCATATTCAATGGGCAAAAACTAAAATCTTTCCCCCTAAGAACAGGAACAAGACAAGGGTGTCTGCTTTCACCACTTCTACTCAACATAGTATTGGAAGTTCTAGTCACAGAGATTGGACAAGAAAAAGAAATAAAAAGCATACAAATTGGAAAAGAGAAAGCAAAACTGTCATTATTCACTGACAACATGATAGTGCACATACAAAACCCTATAGGCTCCACAAAAATTTACTCAAACTAATAAATGAATTTAGCAAAACAGCAGGATACAAAGTCAACATTCAGAAATTGAAGGGATTTTTGTACACCAACAATGAAATATCAGAAACAGAAATTAGAAAAATAATCCATTTACTATAGCAACAAGAAAAATAGAATACTTAGGAATAAACAGCCAAATAAGTAAAATAGCTGTACTCAGAAAACTATACAGCACTGAAGAAAGAAATTAAGGAAACCACAAATAAATGGAACCATATGCCATGTTCATGGATTGGAAAAATTGAACATCAAAATGTCCATATTACCCCAAACAATCTATAGATTCAACACAATCCCTATCAAAATACCAATGACATATTTCACAGATATAGAAGAAATATTTCAAAAATTTATATGGAACCATAAATTACTCTGAATAGCCTCAGCAATTTTGAGAAAGAAGAACAAAGTAGGAGGGATCACAATACCTGATATCAAACTATATTACAAGGTCACTGTAATCAAAAGAATCTGGTGCTGGCATAAAAACAGATACAGATCAATGGAACAGAATAGAGAGCCCAGAAATGAACCCATGTCAATATGGTCAGTTAATATTTGAAAATGGGGGCAGGAACATAAAATGGAGTAATAAGAGCCTCTTTAATAAATGGTGTTAGGAGATCTGGACAAGTACATGCAAAAAAATGGAAACTAGACCACCAGCTTACATCATACACCAAAATAAACTTAAGGTGGATAAAAGACTTAAATATAAGTCATGACACCATAAAAGTCATAGAGAAAAAGATAGTCAGAAAAATTTCACATATCCCATGCAGCAATATTTTCACCAATATATCCCCCAAGACAATGGATATAAAGGAAAGGATAAACAAATGGGACTTCATCAAACTAAAAAGCTTCTGCATGGCTAAAGAAAACATCAACAAAATGGAAAGGGAATCAACTATACGGGAAAATATATTTGCCAATGATACTTCAGACAAGGGCTTGATCTCCAAAATATATAAATAACTCACATGACTTCACACCAGGAAGATAAATAATCCAATTTAAAATGGGCAAAGGACCTGAACAGACACTTCTCCAAGGAGGATATACAGAGGGCCCAAAGACACGTGAAAAAGTGCTCAACATCAGTGGCCATTAGAAAAGTGCAAATTAAAACGACAATGAGATACCACTTCACACCGGTCATAGTGGCCATCATGAACAAGTCAACAAACAACAAGTGTTGGCAAAGTTGTGGAGAAAAGGGAAACCTAGTACACTGTTGGTGGGAATGAAGACTGGTGCAGCCACTGTGGAAAATAGTATGGAATTTCTTCAAAAAACTAAAAATGGAACTACATTTTGATCCAGTAATCCCACTGCTGGGACTATACATTAAGAATCCTGAATCACTAATCTAAAAGAACATGTGCATCCCAATGTTCATAGCAGCCTTATTTACAATAGCCAAATGCTGAAAACAGCCTAAGTGCCTATCAGTAAATGAGTGGATCAAAAAATTGTGGTACATTTACACAACAGAATACTATGCAGCAGAAAGAAAGAATGAACTCTTACCCTTTGTGACAGCATGGATGGAACTGGAGAGCATTATGCTAAGAGAAATAAGTCAGGTGGTGAAAGACAAATACCATATGATCTCACTTATAAGTGGAACGTAATCAACAAAATAAACAAATGAATAAAATAGAACCAGAGACTTGGAAATAAAGAACAAACTGACAGTGACCAGATGGGAGGCAGTAGGGGGATAACGAGGAAAGAAGGAGAAGGGGCAAGCAAAGGAACATGAATAGAGGACTCATGGGCACAGACAATAGAGAATTGACTGTAGGAATGGAGGGGAATGAGATAGGAGTGAGCAATGGGGAAAAACACAGGACAAGTACATCTGAACAACAATAGTATAAATAAAAAAATCTAAAGTTCAAAAAAAGAAAAAAGGGGGAAAACTCAAATAAGTAAAATCAGAAATAAAAGAGGAGAACTAACAACTGACACCAAAGAAATACAAAGGATTATAAGAAAATATTATGAACAACCATATGCCAACAAACAGGACGACATGGACAAAATAGATAAATGCCTAGAATCACACAATCTTCCAAAAATAAATCAGGAGGATCAGGGTATCTGAATAGTCAGACTACACCTAGTGAAACTGAAGCAGTAATAAAAAAACTCCCAAGAAACAAAAGCCCTGGACTGGATGGCTTCTCAGGTGAATTTTACCAAAGATTCTGAGAAGAACTAACACCTCTCCTCAAACTATTTCATAACATTCAAGAGGAGGAGAGGTTCCCAAACTCATTTTATGAGGGCCAACATTATCCTAATTCCAAAACCAGATAAAGACACTAAAAACAAAGAAAGTTATAGGCCAATATCCCTGATCAACATAGACAAAATATTAGCAAACTGAATACAGCAATGCATCAGAAAGATCATACATCATGATCTAGTGGGATTTATTCTGGGAATGAAAGTTGGTACAGCATTCACAAATCAATAAATGTGATTTGCTACATAAATAAAATGAAGGATAAAAACCATATGATTATATCAATAGATACAGAAAAGGGGTTTGATAAAATCCGGCACAAATTTATGATAAAAACACTCAGATAAGTAGTGTTAGAGGAAATGCACCTAAATGTAATAAAGGCAATGTATGACAAGCCCATTGCCAACATCGTACTCAGTGGGTAAAAACTACAAATTTTCCTCTTATGATCTGCAACAAGACAGGGATGTCCACTTTCACCTCTCTAATTCAACATAGTACTGGAAGTCTTAGCCACAACAATCAGAGAAGAAGAAATAAAAGGCATCCAAGTTGGAACGGAAGTAGTAAAATTGTCTTTATTTGCAGATGACATGATATTCTACATACAGAATCCCAAGATTCCAGTGAGAAAGTACTAGAACTGATAAATGAATTCAGCCAATTATGGGATGCAAAATTAATATACAGAAATCATTTGCATTTCTATTTGCCAATAATGAACTAACAGAAAGGGAAATTAAGAGAATCATCCTATTCACAATTGCTTCAAAAATAATAAAATATCTAGGAATAAACCTAACCAGGAATGTGAAAGGCCTACACTCATTATAGTACACTGAAGAAACTGAAGATAGAAATAAGTGGAAACACATATCATGTTCATGGATAGGAAAAATTAACATAATTAAAATGTCCATACTACCCAAAGTAATCTATAAATTCAATGAAATTCCTATCAAGATACCAATGAAATATTTCAAAGAACTAGAACAAATACTTCAAAATTTTATATGAAACCACAAAAGGCCCTGCATAGCAACAGTGATCCTGAGAAAGAAGAACAAAGTTGGAGGAATCACACTACCTCATATCAAACTATACTACAAGGCCATAGTAATCAAAACAATAAAGTACTGGCATAAAAACAGACACATGAATCCAAGGAACAGAATAGAGATCCCAAAAATAAACCCACACTTTTATGTCAATTAATATTCTACAGAAGAAGCAAGCACATAAAATGGGCTAAAGATAGTTTATTCAATACATGGTGTTGGGAATATTGGACAGATATGTGCAGAAAAATGAAACTAGACCACCTACTTATACCACACAGAAGAATAAATTCAAAAGGGATCAAAGACTTAAATATTAGAACCAAGACCATAAAAAACCTAGGAGAAAACATAAGCAGGAAAACCTCAGATGTTGCTCACAGCAATTTTTTATCGGATATCTCTCCAGGCGAGGGAAACAACAGAAAAAAATAAAGATATGGGAGTACATCAAACTAAAATGTGTTTGCACAGCAAAGGAAATCATCAACAAAATAAAAAGACAACTACAGAATGGGAGAACATATTTGCCAATACATCTGATAAGGGGTTAATGTCCAAAATTTATAAAGTTCTTACAAACCTCGACACCAAGAAACCAAACAACCAAATTAAAGAATGGGCAAAAGACCTGAACAGACACTTCTCCAAAGAGGCCATACAGATGACCAGCAGACATATGAAAAGATATTCAACATCACTAATCATCTGAGAAATGCAAATTAAAAGCACAATGAAGTATCAACTCACACCTGTCAGAATGACCATTATTAATAAACCAACAAACAACAAATGATGGCGAGGTTGTGGAGAAAGGGGAACCCTTTTGCACTGTTGGTGGGAATGCAGATTGGTGCCACTGTGGAAAGAAGTATTTAGATACCTCAAAAAATTAAAAATGGAACTGCCTTTTGACCCAGCAGTTCCCCTACTGGTAATATATCCGTAGGAACCCAAAAACACTAATTAGAAAGAACATAAGCACCCCTATGTTCATTGCAGCTACAGTTGCCAAGATATGGAAGCAGCCCAAGTGTCCATCAGTAAATGAGTGGATAAAACAACTGTAAGATATTTACACAATGGAATTCTACTTGGCTATAAAAAAAGAGAAAATTTTACCCTTTGCAACAGTATGGATGGACCTAGAGAACATTATGCTAAATGAAATAAGTCAGTCAAAGACAAATACCATATGATTTCACTCATATGTGGAATCTAATAAACAAACTGAGCTAACAAGGAAAATGGGAACAGACTCATAGATGGAGAGCAGGATGAAAGCTAAACTGGGGGTGGGTTGGAGGAGAGACGATGGAAGGATTGAGCAAAAAGCACAAAGAACTCAAGGACATAGACTACAGTGTGGTGATTGCTGGAGGGGAAGGAGGTATAAAGGGACTAAGTGGTAATGGGAAAAAATAAAATAAAGATTTAATTTAAAAAACATGAAGAAAAAGGATATGCTTCATGTTAACTGTAGTCTTTGCAAAATCACAATATCCATTGCCCTAAAATCTTCTGTATTAGACATAGATGCTCTGGCACAATAAATAATAAATTAAAATTAAGGTAAGTCTTTGACATAAATTGGTTTAAAAATGGTACTCTCCCTGGCTGGGTTGCTCAGTGGGTTAGAGAGAATTGACCTGATATGGTGCAGTCATGGGTTCAATCCCTGTTCAGGGCACATATAGGAATCAACCAATGAATGAATAAATATGTGGAATAACAAATTGATATCTCTCTCTGTCTCTCTCTGTCTCTTTCTCTCCCTTCCTCTCTCTCTCAAAATAAAAAAATTAAAAAGTGGGACACCCCTGGACCCTCAGTTAAAATAGTTAACTTGGCTCACTGTAAGTTAAAACAGGGAGATCAAGTATTAAAACTTATTATATAAAACCTAACTAAAAAAGGAGTGATTATTCCCCATTGCTTCTCCATTAGATAACCCATTTTTCCCTGCTCTTAAATCTACAGGGAAAAGAGAAGAGAAAGAACAGAAGAGAGAATATGAATGTGTGTGTGTTTACTTCTCTCTTTGTGATGGGTTACTACTGCCTTTATGCTGTGATCCCATCAGTCAAGGCCCCCATACCAGATAGCCAATGTTATTAAAATTACTGATTCTATTCAGTCAACAACTGGTAAATATTTTGCCCTTATAGATTTGGCTATCATTTTTTGTTTAGCATCTATTTCAACAGCCCCTCAGCTGCAGTTTGCCTTTACCTATGAAAGGAGATAACATATCTTCAGGTTACCAATGGGATAGCTCACTGAACAGGTTGCTATTACATAAACTCTTTACAAACAAGATATTAACTCCACCTACCTTCTTGAAGGAGCACAGGTATGACATTACGTGGATAACATCCTCCTCTAAGGAGATTCATTAGACACACTCATTAAGGGCACACATACCCAACATCTATTAGTCCTTTTTTGATTCTAATGAAAATATATTCCTTACTTACAAATATTACTCCCAAATACAAATCAGCAGGTAATCTTGTTAGGCCCCCACCAAATTCCTTCACTAAAGAGACTTTGGCAACCTCTTCATACCTCCCAGAGTCTCTGGACCACTTCTGCTGGTTATATGTTCCCCAAGGGCTTCTGATACAAAAAACTGCCTCTCTCAACCTCATGCTATACAGCATTAAAACAAACAAATAAACAAAATGACTAGCTACCTACTGGTTTCTCTTTTTAAAAAAAATTTTAAAAGGAGTTTATTTATTTATGTATTTTTAGAGAGTGGGGAACAGAAGGAGAGAGAAGGAGAGAAAGATCAATGTGTGGTTGCCTCTCATGCACCACCCCTCCTCTGGGGACCTGGCCTGCAACCCATGCATGTACCCTGAATGGGAATTGAACCACATCCCCTTGGTTCACAGGCCCACACTCAATCAATCCACTGAGCTACACCAGCCAGAGCCGGTTTTTCTTAAGAATAGAAGTTCTCCCATACCCTGAGTCTGTGGTTGTCCATACTCAGCTGCCCATTATGCTTTGAGACGTGAAAGCAGCACTACACAAACTTGTCATGGCTATAGAGGCCTTCTTCTTTTCTTTTATAAAGGTTTTATTTATTTATTTTTAGAGAGAGGGGAAGGAGAGTGAGAAAGAGAGGGAAAGAAATGTCAATGTGAGAAAGAAACATCAATAGGCTGCTTTTCATATGGATCTCGATTGCCTAAACAGGGACCAGGCCTGCAACCCAGGCATGTGCCCTACCCAGGAACTGAAGTGGTGATGCTTCACCCTGCAGAATGATGCTCAACCAACTGAGCTACACTGGTCAGGCTACAGAAGCCTTCTTAAAACGGAATGCAACCAAACTTGGGCACTTCCTCATATTCTTCTTGCAAGATAGGGTGGCTTCTCCTGTCCTCAGCCCCTTGCAAGATGCCAGGGTGCTGGAGGAAGTCACCCCTCCTCCAGACTCTTGAATACTTGGGAAAGTCCATGGGATTAACTTAGTGAACAATAATGGGAGTTCATAGACTATGTCAATGGCACTGTTAACCATCATACATGATGGAGCTCAGTGGAATGTTCCTGCTTTCTGTCCCTTAGCCAGGATATGCCTAACAAAGGAGGGGACACCCCAAACAACACACCTGGCTAACTTCTATGCAGCCATTGCCATCTTAACACCGTAGCCAAGAAATGCTACCATTTTCACATTTGTTATAAGCTGGTGGGCATTGCCTAAAAATGGTCTCTTTTAGGTTAAAGAACTGCGGGAATCTCTTGCCTCACAGATACTCAAAATACAAAATCATACATGTCTTTCTATATATTTAGTCACAACATAAGGTCTTACAGGGGCTCATTACCTTCAGAGTTATAAATATTATTAATATAGCAGTAACCAAGGTGCACATTTCACTTTTCAAAATACACCATGCTGGGCTCTTGGAAAAGACACTCAATAGAACTTTCATGTCCTTAATAGGTCCCAAATAGCTCATTTAACTGAGAGATAAAATGGTCTCTTCAATTCTTTTTCAAATTTCAGTCTAAATAAACTCCTAAATGGGTCTATATCCTGTCCCATGCCTTAACTTATCTTTAAAAAATTTTGATCTTGCCCATCCCATAAAGGCTGGAGTCCAGATAGAGGGTACATATTTTCTTAGAACCCATGAACCATATATTGTCACATAGGCCAGGCAGTTGCTCATCTGATATAAGACCTATTTGAATCTAAAGTTCTACCAAAACTTTGAAACTTGTCAAGTACAGCTACACACCATTCTGGTGACAGTGGTCTTATTACCACTGGTCTGGGTGCTTTTCACTAGATTACAATCCAGAGGCCCAACCCTCCAAGTGAACTGTTGTTTCAGTCAAACATGGCAAATGCTAAGACTCACATCAACTTCAGTAGGTATCCCCTTAGAAAGGATATCCCAAGTCCCACATCCTAAGTGACATTGCCCTGGCCCAGGAGCTTGCTGCTGGAAATGACATTGCCTCAGAGGACATCACCCCAATCTAAGACCACACCATTGGAAATGGCTTGACTCCCTGTGCCAGACCTCCATCCAAACAATGCCTGCAGACTGCCTCTCCTAAGGCATAAATTGGACACAGGGCATCTTTGCTTTTCATCCTTTGATATTAGGGATCCTATTGTAATACAATAGGATCACAGTCTGCTTAGTCCATGATCCTGGTATACTCCTTGATTGCTGCGAAAGCATACATTCCTGCACTCCCATGCCTAAAGGGAAATTTGGTTACTACAGTCTGTAATTCTAAAAATTAATGGAGATTATTGCTTTCCTGAGGAGACACTTGCCTCATATCTGTCAACTCCTCCAACCCTTGGGGAGAGGACCACTCACTCCCCAGTGCCTTCTTCTACTACTCTCCTTC
This sequence comes from Carollia perspicillata, assembly GCA_004027735.1. Lineage (NCBI taxonomy): Eukaryota > Metazoa > Chordata > Mammalia > Chiroptera > Phyllostomidae > Carollia > Carollia perspicillata. The sequence continues at coordinate 56,132 of PVKM010001859.1, forward strand.
ACAGTCTCCTGCCTTGTGTCTCTGACCATGGCCATCACAACTCCTTCACTTCAATTACACATAAATATTACTAATCTTTACATATATGTTTCCATTCACATCCTCTAACAACATAACTGCCAGACCTGCCACCTTGATGTGAATGTATTTCTAACACACTTTACAACAACCTGAACTCGAAAGAAGATCCATTGAATTTTGAAGCAGGTTATTTTTGTTTGTTTGTTTGCTTGCTTGCTTGTTGGCAAGGAGATCTTCCTTAAAACTTCTGGATTAAGAGGACACCCTGTCCAACACCTTGATTTTGGCCTTCTCAGATCTTAGGCAGAGCAACTGCCTTGGTCTTGTGACCTAAAGAACTGTGAGTCAGTAAATGGGTATTGTTTTAAGCTGCTAAATTTGTGGTAGTTTGTTACATAACAATAGAAAACTAATGCATTGGGAGAGCTACTTCAGCTCTCTTATCATTACTGTTTGTGTAGTATACCATTTCCATCCTTTCAGCCTATTTCTGTCTTGAATCTAAAGTATATATGCTCTAGACAGTATACAGTTAGAACCTGTTTTTAATCTAGTCTGATAATATTTATTTATTTATTTATTTATCCTCACTTGAGGACTTTTTTTTCATTGCTTTTTAGAGAGGAAGGGAGAGAGAGAAACATTGGTTGGTTCCCTCCTGTGTGCATCCAGACTGGGGATCACAAGCACCCATGCCCAAACTGGGGATTGAACACAAAACATAGGCATGCACTCTGGGAATGGAACCTGATAATTTTTTTTATTGTAGTGCTTATTTCATTTACATTTAATGTAGTTATTGGTCATAATATAAATATAATTACTTATAACTGCAATTTTCTATATGTATGTCTCCTATATTTTCCTCCTCTATGTCTTTATTGCTTACTTTTGCATTAGATATTTTCTAGTGTGCCATTTTAATTCTCTTTATTTACTCTATTTGTTGAATTATTTTCTTAGTTGTTTCTCTGGGTATTAAAATATACAGCTTAAGGCAATATACTTCACATTAATGCCAATTTATTTCTCATAGTGTATGGAAACTGCTCCAATATAGCTCCCTTTCCTCTCTCCTCCTTTGTGCTATTATTATCATAGACAAAATATCTTTATATATTCTAAACCTAACAATATTTTAATAATTATTGTTTTGTGCAGATGCTTTTTAAATCAGTTGTGGAAAAAGAAAAATATATTTATATTGTATTTTATGTTTTCCTATGTAATTATTTTCACTGGTGTTTGAGTTACAATTTCTATTCAGCATAATGAACTTTCTTTTATTTCCTATAAGGCAAGTGTGATAGCAATTATTCCTCTAGGCTTTTTTTTTCTGGGTATAACTCTTTGTGGGGACTTTAATTTTTTAAGGGTTATTTTGCTAGGTATACATTTTTTTTTACAAATAAGCATTATTAAGACATAAATCATATAACATCTATCTGATTAAGCCAGTTCAATGGTTTTTAATATATTCACAAAGTTGCACAACCATCACCACAATAAATTTTAGAACATTTTCAACATCTCCAAAAAGAAATCCTATACCCTTTGCAGTCACTCCCCATCACCCACCTTCCTCCTGGCCCCACTTGCTCCAGGCAGTTACTCATCTAATTTCTGTCTGTATAGATTTGCCTGGTCTGGACATTTTATATAAATGGAATTATGCAATATGTGGTATTTTGTGACTAGCTTCTTTCACTAAAGATATTATTTTCGAAGTTCATCCACATTATAGCATATATCAGTACTTAATTTCTTTTTATTGTTGAATAATAACCTATTGTTTGGATATACTACAATTTGCTTATTCATTCACCAGTTGATGGACATTTGTGTTGTCTCCACTGTTTGGCTATTATGAATAAATAATGGCACTATAAACATTTGTGTGCAAGTTTTTATGTGGACATAGATTTTCATTTATCTTGGCTAAATACATTAATGGAATTTCTGGGTCATGTGATAACTCTATGTTTAATTTTTTGAGTAACTGACTGACTGTTTTCCAAAATGGCTGCACCATTTTACATCCCAACCAGCAGTGTATGAATGTTCCAATTACTTCATATCCTTGCTGACACTCTTTATTATCTTTTTTATTATAGCCACATTTGCTTTTATAAATGGTATTTCTTGATATTTTGTAATATATTTAGACATTTTAAAATTTCAAACATAGCCCTGGATTATGTGGCTCAGTGGAATGAGCACTGGCCTGCAGACCAAAGGGTAACTGGTTCAATTCCGGGTAAGGGCACATGCCTGGGTTATGGGCTAGGTCCCCAGTAGGGAGCACAGGAGAGGCAACCACACATTGGTGTTTCTCTCCTTCTCCATCTCCCTCTCTTCCCCTCTCTCTAAAAATAAATAAAATCTTAAAAAATAAAATGAAATAAAATTTCAAACATGTTAAATATTGTTATATTGATTTTTGCTTTATGAATTCTAAATTTAAAATACTGATATTAATACATCTTTTAGTATTAAACAAAAAGGATTCCAAATTATCATTTTTGTTTTCATTATTGCAATAAATAATTTCATTTTCTTATAAAACCTCACATGGCAAATTATCTTTGGAGCTTAGAACTAGGTGAAACTTTTTCTCTGGTGTAAAGTAGTAAATAAATAAATACTTAATAAATATCTTTAATCTGCATAGACATCTCGAGGAAGTGGTTAGGTAAATATTCCCAACTGTATGAATGATGGAAGTGACACAATGAAAAGTGACTTACTCAAAGTCAGAAGCTTAGAAGTGGAAAAACTGATATCAAAACACAGATCTTGGAGAATCTCGTATTTCAGTTTTTTATAGCATCCCACCAACATTCCATCACTCTAACACAGATATTTTCTAACATCTGGAAAGTATTCCGAAGTAGCTTCTGTAGAACTAACACTTAAACATGATGGAGTCCCCATGAAAAGATGTGCAACTAATAAACTGTTGCAATGATTGAAATAATCTTAAATGTTCCTCTCTCAGGTTTTGTAGGATATTTTAAGACTTAAAACACTGCTATTAGAATTTTAGGGTCACCATAATTACTAAAATAATCTTTGAAACTAAACCAAATTACTAAGAAAATTACTTTCACACAAACAAAGGAACAAATTTCTGAAAGAGGAGCTAAAGAGATTTAATAGGTCTTTATCTATTTCTTTTCCTAAAAAAATGTGTTGAACATTAATTTCACAAGTTAAGTATAATGAATGAAAAAAGGTAAGAAATAGAGATCTACCCAATTCTTGAATCACGAGTTGAATTTTGGAACATGGCTTGATCTTGTACTCTTCTTGGTTGATCCTCTCTTGGCATTTATTATTTTCTGATTAGCTGTATTGTATCTTCCCGTTTTTACTGGATTTTCTCTCATTCTGTGGAATTCATTCATCTGTTGCCTTCTAGAAATCTGGTTTAAGCGAGAGACCTGAGATAATTTAGCCAGGTATATTTGGCGTTCATCCTTGACCTTTTGATAAGCCTTTGATTCTTCTTCCAGTTTAAGTAAATAGTATTTCACTTGACGTTCAAGACGTCTTTTTTCTCCTTCTAGCTGTTCACGTAATGCAACTAAAGATTTTGCTGGCATTCGCTCATAGACACGAATAGAAGATAGTCTATCTGAAGGATCTACATGGAGTTTTTCCAATTTCTCTCTGAGAGTAACTATTTGCTTTTTTAGTTGATTATTCACCTCAAGTTGTACCTCATAACGCACCTTCCATTCATTGCTGATATTAGCAATGGTGAGTTTGGCTTTCAGGTCCATTATTTTGTGTCGTAGTTCAATTATTGAGAGTTGTATTAAGTCTTTCATATAGAGTTCTTCCAATAATTCCAGTTTCAATTGTTCAATGCCCATACCTTCAAAGATGTCACCTCTTTCATCTCCCATATTGTCAGTTCAGAGACCTCCTCACACCCTTCCCCTCAGCTCCTCTTAGAGCAGAGGACCTGAAAGGGCACCCAGAGCTGTTGAGAGAAAGTATTGTCATGACCTGTTACCATGGTGAACTGAATTCCAGAATTCTTGGTTGAAGTCCCCTCCCCCAGCACTGTGTATATATCATAACACTGCCTCTTCTCTTCGTTGTTTTTTTTTCTTTTTTTTTAAGGTAACTGGTTATATATTTTTTATTTTTAAATTACAATTTACATTCAGGAAGGGCAGATAAAGTGCTTCCCAGATAAGGTCAACTTAAAGGAGTTCATCATCACCAAGTCCTTATTATATGAAATATTAAAGGGACTTATCTAAGAAAAAGAAGATGATCAAAACTATGAACAGCTTTGCTGGATAGAGCAATCTTGGATGTAGGTCTTTGCCTTTCATGACTTGGAATACTTCTTTCCAGCCCCTTCTTGCCTGTAAGGTCTCTTTGAGAAATCAGCTGACAGTCTGATGGGAACTCCTTTGTAGGTGATTGTCCCCTTATCTCTTTCTGCTTCTAGAATTCTCTCCTTCATTTTAATCTTGGCTAATGTAATTATGATGTGCCTTGGACAGTGAAAGGACAGCAAACTCACAGTTATTAACATGCACACCTAAAACAATAGCAGACTAAACGGACACCTAAAACTGGAGCAAAGCCACAGAAATGGAGATCACCTGGAAGGTTAGCAACAGGGGAGTGGGAGGAGGCGGGGGGAGGAGGTACAGAGAATAAGTAGCATAGACAGTGGGGAGAAAATAGACAGGGAGAGGGCAAGAGTAGTGTGGGAAATGTAAAAGCTAGAGAACTTATGACACATGGACATGAACTAAAGGGGGGAGTGTGGGTGGGAGAGGGTGTGCAGGGTGGAGGGGAATGAAGGGGGGGAAATGGGACAACTGTAATGGCATAATCAATAAAATATATTTTAAAAAAACTATGAACATTAAATGACGAGAAACTTAAAACTATCAACAACCGAACCTAATAAAAAGCAAAAACAAACTAAGCAAACAACTAGAACAGGAACAGAATCACAGAAATGAAGATCATAGGGAGGGTTACCAGTGGGGAGGGGGAGAGGAGAGAATGAGGGAATAAGAAGCATAAATGGTAGGTACAAAATAGACAGGGGGAGGTTAAGAATAGTATAGGAAGTGGAGAAGCCAAAGAACTTATGTGTACGACCCATGGACATGAACTAAGGGGGATAGAGAATGTGGATGGGGGGAGGTGCAGGACAGAGGGGGATAAAGGGGAAAAAATAAGACAACTGTAATAGAGTAATCAATAAAATATATTTGAAAATGTTAAAGGGTCTTCTTTAAGAAGATCAAAATATGACAATAAAATAACAATAAATGTATATCAACAACAGAATCTAAAAAACAAACAAGTGGAGCAGAAATCATAGATACAGAAAATGTTTTGATGGTTGCCAGATGGGAGGGGGCTGGGGGGTGAGCAAAAAAGGTGAAAGGATTAAGAACTCCAGATTGGCCCTGGCTGGTGTGGCTCAGTGGATTAAATGCTGGTTTGTGAACCAAAGGTTGCTGGTTCGATTCCCAGTCAGGGCACATGCCTGGGTTGCAGTCCAGGTCCCCAGTTGGGGGTCTGCAAGAGGCAACCAATTGGCGTTTCTCTTCCTCTCTTTCTCCCTCTCTTCCTTTTTCTGTAAAAATAAATAAACAAAATCTTAAAAAGAATATAAGATATAATTCAAAAGGACTGGCCCTGGCTGGTGCGGTTCAGTGGATTGAGCGCCAGCCTGTGTAACCAAAAAGTTCCCAGGTTCACTTCCTAGTCAGGGCATATATCTGGGTTGCGGGCCAGGTTCCCCAGTTGGGGACATGTGAGAGGAAACTGATTGATGCATCTCTCCCACATAGATATTTTTCTCTCTCTCTTCCTCCTTCCCTTTCTCTCTCTGTAATAAGTAAATAAATAAAAGCCTAAAAGAAAAAGACTCACTTTATAGCCCATAGTATGGTAAATGTTGGTGAATGTTTCATTTGCATTTGAATAGAGCACACGTATAATCTTCAATTGCTGTGTATAGTGTTCTATATTCATCAGGTCAGCTTTGTTGATCATGATATTAAATTCTTCTATATACTCAATGTTTTTTTTTAATCTGCTTTTTCTACCAAATACTGGGAGAGATGTATATAAATCTACCAACTTGATTGGGAATTTCTTTATTCTCTTACTTTTGTCATTTTTTACTGTATATATTTTCTGTTATTAGGTATATGCAACTTTTATATTGTTATAATTTCCTGTTGAATCAAATATTTTCTAATTATGAAATGTCCCTGTTTATGTCTGTAATGCAGATTCCTTTAAAGTCTATTCTGTCTGATATTTATTATAGTTACTTTTATAGGATGCGGTGAAAGCTTCCACTGTGCATATATTAGAAAAGAAGGAAGATCTGAAATAAATAATCTAAGGTTCCACTTTAGGAAACTAGAAAAAAGAGCAAACTGTAGCAAAGTTGCAGGATACAAGGTTAATATACAAAAGTTAATTGATTATATATATGAACAGTTGGAATTTGAAATTTTAAAAAAGCATGTGTGCTGGAAGTAGAGAGAATGGGTAATTTTGAGAGTGAGGAAGTGGTAGAATAGGCTAAAAAGGTAAATTGAGGCTATATTATGAAGGACCAGGGAAAATTTGGGGTCTGGTTTTTAGAATGTTCATCATTTAATTTGTGGCAGGCAGTGTATAGGATGGATTGGAAAGAAGGCAATGGGAGCTGGAGTTCCTAGAGGCAGAGAAACTAGTTTAGTAGCTATGAGCATGATTCTCCAATTGAAAAGATAATGAAGGCTTGGATTTCATCCATGGCAGCAAAGACAAAGAGGAGAGGACAGATTAATCCATTCAACACATGATTTGAGTAGGTATCTACTGGGTGTCAGGCATTATTTTACTCACTGGGGATACAGCAACAAGAAAGAGATCACCCATTGGCGGGTATCAAGTGGAGTTTAAATGACAATAGTTGTCTCATTGTCTGATGAGAGGCCTAGGGGACATCCAGGTGGACTTATGCATGTTTTTAAAATAGATTTTATTTATTTTTAGAGAGAGAAAGGGAGAGAGAAAGAGAGGGAGAGAAACATCAATGTATGGTTGCCTCTAGCGCACCCCGTATTGGGGACCCGGCCCACAACCCAGGCATGTGCCCTGATCTGGGAATCGAACCAGCAACTGTTTGGTTCACGGGCCAGCATTCAATCCACTGAACCACACCAGCCAAGGCAGACTTGTGCATATTTAGTGGACAGCTTAAGAGACATTCTGAAGATTAATAGTAAGAAAAAAACTGGAAGTACAGTTCTTGCATGTAGGAGGCAGTGGAAACCATGGGAATAGATGACATCAAGAAGAGCAGGTGTGAAAGGAGTGGACCTAGGATAAGAACTTACATGTTGCCAAGCACTTACATCTATAAGACATGTAACAATGGGACAAAGCACCGAAGTTTGTTGAATGTCTGTTTAGTTCCAGGTGCTTTTACATTTTATCTCAATGAACTTTCACAATGTACCTATAGAGTAGACAGTTTTGCATTCTCCCTCCCTTTCCCTTCAACAAATGAAGTGGACTCAGAAGTGTAAGAGAACTAAAGGAAATTAGGTAGTGACATTTTCATGATATTTATACACAGGGTCTGACAGAAGTAATGCCTGCTTGAGTGTGTTGGTAGGGTAATAATATGAGTGTAAGAATTTATAGTTTTAATTTGAGCATTTCACTTAAAATATCACATAGTGTGCTTGAGTGTGATATTGTTATGTTACAGAATTACATGCTTATGATTATGTAATAAAAGATTTTGTAATAAAAAAGGGGTGTTATTTGTGCCAGACCCTGAAGTTATACTGATTTATTTTGTTATTGCTTGCATGATGTCATTTTGCCATTTGTTTATTTTTAACCATTTTGTATCCTTACATTTAAAATGTTTCTCTTCCACCATGGCTGGTGTGGCTCAGTTGGTTGGACATTGTCCTGTGAACCAAAAGGTCACCATTTTGAAAGGCCCATGCCTGGGTGGCAGGTTTGGCCCCAAGATGGGGCATGTATGGAAGGCAACCAGTTGTTGTTTTTCTCATATTGATGTTTCTCTCCCTCTCTTTTCCCCTCCCTTCCCTCTCGCTAAAATCAAAACTTGAAATTAAAATTAAGAAGAAAATAAAATGTGTCTCTTCCATCTTTGTTAAAGTAGACAGGCTTGCAGGAATTATCAACTTCCAGAGACCCAAGGATCCAAATAATTTATTAAATGACTGGTCTCAGAAACTGAACTCATTGATATCTCTAGTTAACAAAATTACACATTTCAGCCAAAGAGGAGATGATACATAATGTAAAATAAAGGTTTCAATGTTATTAATGCCTTTAGACAAGTGTTAAAATTGGAAGTCATTTAAAAAATCTGTTATGCTGTATATGTTTTTTTTTCCTATTCTCAGCTCCTTCGTCTAAATTAAATTTTTTTTATTGTTGTTCAAGTACAGTTGCCTCCATTTTCCCCCCACCACTCCCTCCCACCCCAATCATCCCCACCTCCCATCCTTGATCCTACCCCTCTTTGGCTTTGTCCAAGTGTCTGTTATACATGTTCTTTTACAACCCTTCCCCTCCTCCCCAATATTCCCTCTCACCTCCCCTCTTGTTACTGTCAGTTTGTTTTTAATTTCAATGTCTCTGATTGTTTGTTTTGTTGATTAGGTTCCACTTATTTAAATGATAGGGAATGTGTCTGAGGACCCTTTTGAACTTTAAACTCTCTGATTTCATTGTTCACTTTCTATTTGCAATTGGTACAAAAATATAATACATTTCTATTGCCTGAGTACTCAAAAATTGTGTCATAACTTACCCAAATGTTCTTCTATTATTTGAAAGCTTTCTAGCTATTATTCGTTTTCATTCAGCTAACAATCACAACTATAATAAAAGCAGTATATGCACATTTCAAAATTAAAATATGTCACTTGCAAGAAGCATATGGCTAATTTTTTCATGTAGTTGGGATGTTGCTTTAATTGATGAATTAATCTAATTACATTTAATGTAATTATCAACACATTTAAATTTATATATGTTGTCTCTCTGTTTCCTATTTGTGATATCTGCTCTTTGTTTTATTTTCCCCTTTGGTAGTCTACTTTTGGATTTAGGAAGTTTCTTTTATTTTTAAAGTGGAATATTATGAACACAAGTGAAGCTGTAACACCTGACCTAGCAAATCTCTGTGATGATATGACAAGTAGCAGAGAAACATATAAGATAGCTTAATCCTATCCTTCCCCTTTCTGTGTATAAACCATGGTAATACATGTGGTGATATGTAAGGCTTGGAGAAGGTCTGCAAGGACAGTCAAGTTGACTGCTCCATATGATACTTGGGGCAGGTAGTTAAAACAACACAAAAGCAAAATGCAAATGTACACTTGAAACTAATATAAAATAATATTGAATGTGAACGTTAATAGAAAACAATTGAAAATGTAAATGTGCTTGTGTTCTAGTGTGAAGTGAAACAACACATTTTTCTCTAATACTAATATTCCTACAAATATGTGAGAAGTGTCTTTTTAAAATTTTATGATGTATGTATGTATGTATGTATGTATGTATGTATATATTTTTAGAGAGAGAGGAAGACAGGGAGATAGAGAGAGAGAAACATCAATATGAGGGAGAAACATTGATCCGTTGCCTCTTGCAAGCACTCCAACTGGGAACTGGGCCCACAACCCAGGCATGTGCCCTGACCCAGAATTGAACAGGTGATCTTTTGCTTTTCAGGACAATGCCCAACTAATTGAGCCACACTGCGCAGTGCATGTTTTTCCTATTTTAATTTTATTTTTCAGCCTTTATACCTGGAAACTCCACTGCTGGGATTATATCCTAAGTACCCCGAAACACCCATCCAAAAGCACCTATGCACCCCAATGTTCATAGCAGCACAATTTACAATAGCCAAGTGTTGGAAGCAACCTTTGATCCAATCAGTAAATGAATGGATCAAAAAACTATGCTACATGTACACAATGGAATTCTATGTGGCAGAAAGAAAGAAGGTGCTCCTACCCTATGCAACAGCATGGATGGAACTGGAAAGCATTATGCTGAGTGAAATAAGCCAGGTGGTGATAGACAAATACTATATGATCTCACCCTTAACAGGAACCTAAACAACAAAACAAACAAACAAGCAAAATATAACCAAAGACACTGAAATAGAGAACAGGCTGACAGTGACCAGAGGGGAGAAGGGAGGGAATTTCAGGGGAAAAGGGTGAAGGGATTGCAGGAACAAGTATAAAGGACACATGGACATAGGGAGGGTGCAAACGGGAGGGAGGTGGGGAGGGCTGGGATGTTGCGCTGGGGTGGGGGTGAAAGACGGAAAACTGTACTTGAAAAACAATTAAAAAGAAAAAAATTAGTTTACATTCAATTATAGTTTACATTCACTGTTATTTTTTGTTAGTTTCAGGTGTACAACACAGTGGTTAGTCAATCACATACTTTACAAAGTGGTTCCCCCAATATTTCAAGTACCCACCTGGCACCGTACATACTTATGACAATAATACTGACTATATTCCCTATGCTGTATTTTACATCCCCATGACTATTTTGTAACTACCAATTTGTACTTTTAACTTTTCACCTTTTTACCTAACCCCTTAACCCCCCCCCCCACCACTCTGACAATCATCAGTCTACTCTCTGTATCTGTAGGTATGTTACTAAGTTTGTTTCAAATAAACTTTTTATTTTGGAATAATTTTAGATTTACAGAAAAGTTGTAAAGATTATACAGGGGGGCCCTGGCTGGTGTAGATCAGTGGATTGAGCACAGGCCTGTGAACCAAAGGATCACGGTTCGATTCCCAGTCAGGGCACATGCCTGGGTTGCAGGCCAGTACCCAGCAGGGGACCCATGAAAGGCAACCATACATTGATATTTCTCTCCTTCTCTCCTTCCCTTCCCCTTTATAGATAAATTTAAGAAAAGATTATACAGAGGGTTCCCATAGCCTGAGTTTCAATTTCCCTTAATTTCAATTTCCCTCAATGCAATTATTTGTTGAAATTAAGAAACCAACACTGCCATATCATTATTAACTAAACTCCAGATTTTATTCAGATTTCACTAGTTTTTCCATTAATGTTTTTTTTTTTTTGCTGCTTCAGAATCCTATCTACAACACCACATTGCTTTTAATTGTCTTGTAAGGTCTCCTCTGATTTGTGACATTTTCTCTGTCTTTGACCTTAACGGTTTTAAGCAGAATCTGTCAGGTATTTTGTAGAATGTCCTTCAATTTAGGTTTATTTGCTGTTTTTCTTATTATTAGATTGGGTTATTGGGTTTTGAGAAACAATGCCACAGAGATGAAGCAACTTTTTCATGACATCATATCCAAGGGTACCTGCTATAAACATGACATCACTGGTCATATAAACGTTGATTAAAGTGATGTCTGCCAGTTTGCTCCACAGTAAATTTGCTTTTTTCCCATTCCTTTACTCTGTTCTTTGGAAGTGAGTCACTAAACATGGTGCATTTTTTATTATTCTATTTTCTGTATTTTAGCTTACTAGTAACACATTTTAAAAAAGATTTTATTTATTTAGAGACAGGGGAAGGGGGGAGAAAGAAAGGGAGAGAAACATCGATGTGTGGTTGCCTCTCACACAGCCCCCACTGCGGACCTGTCCTGCAATCCAGGTATGTGCTCTGACTGGGAATCGAACTGGCAAGTCTTTGGTTTGCAGCCCGAGCTCGATCCACAGAGATGCCAGCCAGGGCTAGTAACACATTTTTTATTATTATTTTAGTTGTTCCCCTGAAAACTAAAACATGTTTTCTTGATGAAAACCTACCTACAATTATTACTTTTACCACCTTTTAATGTGAGGATCTTTCAACACTTTAACTCAATTTATTCTCTTGTAAATTGCACTGTTGTCATGTGCTGTTAATGTCATGAATTTTAATGCATCTTGTTTTTTTAAAACCCATAAGATATTTTAAAACATTTTGAAAGAATCTCAAGCCTACAGAAATTTTAAAGTACGGTACAAAGAACTTTTTCTCTAAACCTTTTATGAGTAAGTCACTGATGTGATGTCTTATCATTTCAAAACATTTCAATGTATATCCCTAAAACTAAACAAAACAAAACAAAGGGCATTCTCTTACAAAACTACAATATAAGTATCAATAATAAAATCAACACTGAAAAATTGTTATTATCTGATACTCAGATCCTGTTCAAATTTAGCCAATTTTGCCAATAATGTCATCTACAGTCAAATAATTTAATTCAGAACCAAGTACATACTGCATTTGCTTGTCATGTCAATTTAATGTTCTCTAATCTGCAACAATTTTTTTCCTATCTTTTCCTGACTTCCATGATTTTGACACTTGAAGATTACAGCTCAACTATTTTGTATAATGCCCTACAACTTAGGTTTACTTTATGTTTCCTCACAATTACATTTAGTTTATAAGTTTTTGGCAGGAAGACAACAAAAGTGATAGTATGTTCTTTCATTGCATTAAGGTGATGTGTTCTAGGCTTTATTACTGTAAGGCTATTCTTTTCCCTTTGCAATTAATAAGTATTTTGTGGGGAGGTATATCCGAATGAATGTTTTGTGGAGAGATATATTTGAAACTATATCTATTTCTATCTACCTATCACTCTATCACTCTACCTATCTACCTATCATCTTTCTATCCCTAGTTCTGCATCTAACTTCTTATTCATTCATTCATGTAAGTATGGGCTCATCACTTTCTACTTTATTCAGTGGATTTTAATCTATTACTATTATTTACTGTGATGCTAAAATTTTGCCAATGGGAGAATGTTTAGGCTGGATTTTGACATTTTCCCATTATTCTTTGAGCATTTCTTTAGGGACAAAAATAAATTTCAAGCTCATTTTACACAGTCATACTTTGGTACTTGTCAGCTTCAGAACTTGTCAAACCCTGTACTCATTGCATTTTGATGAGAAAAAAATGTTTCAGCACTTGGTGCTTCCTTGGGACTTGCCATACTTTCTAGAACTTGTATGAGTCAAGACCCTGCCCACAAGAGAAAAATGCTTCATCACTTGTGCTTGCTCAGTACTTGTTTGGTACTTGTCTGTTTTTGGCATTCATCATGAATTCTGGAACTAATTAATGACGACCACTGAGACACCATTGTATTTTCTCTGCCCCAGTCCCAGAATTAGCCTTTTTTTTCCCAAGGAACCCTGGTTTCTTTTATTGGAGAATATTGTTTCTAAACCAAGATATGGCTGCTCATTGTTATTAGGGCTGTTATGTACTGAATGATTGTGTCCACACAGAATTCAGGTGGAAGCCCTAATACCCACTGTGATTGTTTTGGAGATGAGGCCTTTGGAGATAATTAGGTTTAGATGAGGTCATGAGGATGGGGCCCCATAATGGGATTAAAGTCCCTATAAGAAGAGGAAGAGACTAGAGCTCTCTTAAAAATTTGAGGTCACAGTGAGAAGGTGGCTATCTGTAAACCAGAAAGAGACCTCTCACCACAACCTGATCATGCTGGCACCCTTATGTAGGACTTCCAGCCTTCAGGACTGTGAGAAATAAATTTCCGTTGCTTAAACCACCCAGTCTATGGCATTTTATTATAGCAGCCTGAGCTAAGAGAAGGGTATTGCTGTTTCCAGGCCCTCTCAGTGGATTAACAGTGAGAAACCTGGCTCCCATTTTTCTTAATATAATCTTCTAATATGTAATTGAATCCTCTATAGTTGTAATTTTCCATCATCATTTAATTTTACGTATATATTAATTACAAATATTTTATAACTGCATAGCTGGGAGGCCACAGTGCACAGGCATCTCCCGTGTCCTTCCCCCAATACCCCCTAGCCCTCTCGAATTCCCACCCCTACTTTTTTCTGAAGGCACTACACGACACAGTGCCACCCTTGGCCTAGAACCAGGTACTGCACAAACCCCTCTGACTCCCACACTCCACGACCAGAGCCCTCTTGGCTTAGGCAAAAGTCCAATGATAAGAGCCCCAGCACCAGCAATGGTAATTCAGGTGCAGACCAGAGAGACCCAGCTGCTCCAGTGCCTGAAGAAGAAAAAGAGAAAACCTTCCACCCAGCAAAAGGAAAACACCAACTCCCTAGCAAAACCACTGCTAAGTTATCCACTAGTGTTAAAAGAATTCAGAAGGAGCTAGCTGAAATAACTCTTGTTCCTCCTCCTAACTCCACTGCTGGGTCTAAAAGAGAGAACATTTATGAATGGAGATGGACTATACTTGGTCCACCAGGTTATGTACATTGAAGGTAGTGTATTTTTCTGGATATAACATTTTCATCCAATTATCTATTTAAGCCACTATAGGTTACTTTCCACACCAGAATCTATGACTGCAACATCAACAGTCAGCAAATCATCTGTCTGGACATTCTAAAAGACAACTAGAGTCCTGTTTTGACTATTTCAAAGGTTTTACTCTTAATTTGTTCTCTTTTGACAGACTGCAACCCTGCAGATCCTCTGGTTGGAAGCATAGCTACTCAGTATTTGATCAACAAGGCAGAACATGACAAGATTGCCAGACCGTGGACCAAGAGATATGTGACATAATTCACATAATTTGTATGAAGGGTGAAGGAGCAGAAGGCACCTTCTCATTGTGCTGCAAATCCTTATACTCTTTACAATACAGCTTTCTGTGTATATGTTACACTGATTCTACTCTCTGCTTTTACCCTTTGTAGACTGGGAGACTCCCCAAAAAGGTAAATGGTATCAAGAGTAGAACTTTGTAGGTGTAGATTACTTGTTTAAAATGCCTACTTGTAAGTCTTCCTTCTTAGGATATCAAAATTTATTTTGTGATATACTAAGAGTACTGGTCCTGAAGTCTACCATATAGTATAGTGCATTTTAGCCTAATTCATTATCTGTATGAAGTTATAAAAGTAGCCATGCATGACTAGGAATTATGTCGTTTGTATTCAACCCAGACCTATTTGGGAGTATGTGGTTAATGATGTTGTGAAAAATGTTTCACCTTTTACCTTTGTCAGTTTGTAATGAGTGGATTTTCTTGTACCCTTTTTAGCACAGAGAGAACCTGATGTATCATCTCAAACACAATAAGCATGCTCCTAAAGGTAAAAGAAAAAAATACTATTATTTTATTTTATTTTTTTATTGTTTTTCAGTACAGTTTTCTGTCTTTTACTCCCATTCCAGACCATCCCCCAGTGCTCCCCACCTCCCTCCCATTTCCACCCCCCTTAGTTTTTGTCCATGTGTCCTTTATACTTGTTCCTATAATCCCCTCCCTTTTTCCCTGAAATTCCCTCCCCTCCCCCCTCTGGAGACTGTCATCCCCTTTTCT